>OZ026617.1:58260328-58313328 GCA_964020975.1 Hermodice carunculata
ATGCATCTTAGGAGACTGAAGAATTGTAAATTTCCCTTCAGGTGCAGGGTGTCATTGCATTTTGATGAGATAAAATGTTTTGTCTTCTTCAAGATATCATTGTACCAAAAGTAGGTTATGTAAATTGGAAGGTTGTAATATCTCTCAAAATATTTCACTTTTCAGACTTATCGATACACGCATCTTCACATCAGCGTGGCCCGGGTTTCTGAATGGCATGGACCACCGGACCTCTTGGTCTTATTTAGCCCTTCCGTCCATATCACCAGGGACCTCAGTTTTGTCCATTTTGGCACAAAAGAAACTTCACGAATTCCTTTTTGCAAAAATTGATTGTAATGAAAATTATTATTTGATTATTTCAATTTCGTTTTTGGCAGAATAACAGTGTGTGGATAGGAGCTACCACATACCGTGACCAAATCTCAAAATTCCCTATATATGTAGGATCGCCTTTGTTGGAATTGACCATCCATACCCGCATATAGGCAACAATGCTTGAATTACTTTAGATGCTGCATAAACATATAAACTAGACTTGACAAGGTCACCCTGGATTAAAACTCACATTCAGGTACTACAGTCTACAATAGTGGGCAATTAAATAAGGATTGTATCTCACATATGTTTTATATTGATCTTTGTTAAACTATCGCACGACACAGTGTTCAAACATGTGACCGTGGACTTCACCATAAGCTTGAGAAACACACTACATTTGGCACAGTATACATCAGACTGGCACCTTACCTCTCTCCGCCAGCAGGCGAGTTACCAGCGTCGTGCATTCTGCATTCTGTACGTTATTGCGTTCACCACTTTCAAAACGTAGGCTATCAATAGTTGTACAACTTCAAACCAAAGGATAACGGTTTCTGGTGCCGATTCCAAGTCACCGATTCCCCCACGATTCCGTGATCCTTGATACTGCATGAGTAGTTTCTTCTCTGGAAGTTTTCGACCTCTGCAGACTGCTAATACCTAAGCACATGAGGTTTATCCTTAATGTGCTGAGATGGACGCCAATGTCCCCTGCTTGAAGCCTACTACTTTTGAAAAGGTATATTTCTAAAGATGACATCTGTCACCAATTCCTAACTACCATCCCTCTTTCTTTAGCACAAAGTATAAGGTATTGTAGAACTTGCTAGACGGGAAATTTACAAGGGCGCCTGGCCTACCATCCATTCTGACCTCACCAGGGCTTTGCTACTTTCTTAATGTTGTAATGTTTACACGCCTATTGACAGTGTCTAAGTACCAAACCTCCTTTGCATCAAAAACCATTCTGGACCCGTGGAAGTGGAAATCTACCAACATTTTCCATAGGTTGGAAGAGATCATGTGTGTCAACAGTGGCAAGCTATTCGTACTACAGTGGACCATATTATAGTGGAAGATCCAAGACTTAGTTTAGGACCAAATATTTACAATTCCTATGGGTGTGTTGTACTTTTTGGTCGCTCTGAAGCTTTTTGGCAAACTTACAAAATTTGAAGATGGAGCCACTGAATCAAGCATGTCAAGTCCCCCAACAATTGAGGGGGGGGGGGGGGTATCATGTCTTTGATGACTGCATATGACTCCCTGAAGCCAAGGGGGGGGGGGGTGGTTCCAGCCTGACGCAATACGTCTGACACCTCTTCTGTTGGCCCAAATAAAGCAACTACAAATTTGATATTGTCTTTATACCTTGTAGTAAATACATTCACCCATTCAAAGTGTAAAGACTGTGCAAATGTTAATCGAAATGACAAGCGTATATGAGAACCTTTTTTTGATTGTTAGTTCCCTATGTTATTAGTGCGGAAAACAACATCACTTATTTACTTAAGTGGCTCTTATGTGCAGAATGGCATCCACAACTTGGTCATTGCAGAACACTTGACAAGCTTATTGTCGTTTTTTAATCGATAATGGTCATTTCCAGTTTTAGTTACCTAAAAGTGAGAAAAAAAATTACACTGTTGTTTTTGGTGGTGGTGTTGATAGGGACGATGTTTTTTTCGATGGTGATAATGATGGTGATGTGGTGAATTGGAAGTGGAAATGGTGGTGGTCTTTTTGGTGGTGGTGATTATGATACTGATGTTGATGGTGATGATACTGCTGACGATGATGATGAAAGTAGTAGTAGTAGTAGTAGTAGTAGTAGTAGTAGTAGTAGTAGTAGTAGTAGTAGTAGTAGTAGTAGTAGTAGTAGTAGTAGTAGTAGTAGTAGTAGTAGTAGTAGTAGTAGTAGTAGTAGTAGTGTAGTTGATAATATTGGTGGTGGTATAAGCTAAAACCTTATTCCTGCAAAATGTGATCAATTTACATTGAAATAAATCTGGCGTAATTTAAAAGTTAACTTTCGGCTGGTCACGGGGGAATTCTCGTGAACTATACATATCGATGGGTTTTTTTCTGCCTTTTAATGAAGCTGTGTGCACAAGCTAGGACGGTATATTTACAGGCCATTGGATATTTCCGTCATGTGAGCAGAAAATGGACGTTAATATGTCATGGACTGCACCTGTTACAATCATAAATGATAAACGTACAGCCACATCATGTCTTTATATGTTTTTTGGGAAGTAAATAGCTTTTTTATTCACAACATTTTTTTAAAACACCACATGAAATCCGTGTTCCCTGAAGGAAAATCTGTATTTATTGCAACGATGCCACACAAACATTTGTCATTTTGACGCACGTGTTTGAAGCGGTTAAAGTATTTCCCAAGTATTAAAATATGTAGATTCAAACAAGAAATGCTTCTGATGAGAAATTACATTATAAATATATTACTTAATTCTCATGAATTTTTTGCATTTATTTCACAAAAAAAAACATTGTATTTTAATAAAAGGTTCAACGGTCTGTCTGTACATGGTTAAGCGTCCAAGTTATGTTATACATATTACTACCTCATCCCTCCCTTCCAGTTTAATATCTGACACCAAAATGATTTGACTTCTAAACAATATCACATTACACATAATTTGGTCATATTATGTATGCTTGTGTTTCTTGTCGGATAAAAGATGGTCACTTCTGTTTTTCTCCGAGACATTTCGATCCCATAATTTACATACCCCCAGGCCCTCTCTTTGTCTAGATGCGTACTTTTTGCAAAAAAGCCACTTCCTAACAGTTGATCTACATCTTGCTTAAGGGTATTACATGAATCATTGTGACAAAAGTTACAATTAATCTGGATTCTAGATGTTATTTACTTTGTACCGATTTATTAACATTAAACCAATTTACATTAAGGTCAATGTTCTTAAAGATGAACGCCCATTACTACTCAGCTAAATTGTGGGATAGTTAGGCCATACTCCAATATAAAAAATAGGTATTATATTTCATTGCTTCGGCCAAAATGCTTTACTAATTATTTATTCAAAAGGTATTTATACATGATTTGAAATGTGTTAATTCTTAATATTTCACATATTAAAAAAGACATGAATAGCATCGTAATACCATGTTTTAGATGGGTTTTAGATTATCGGTTCAGTAAATTATACAGGCAATTTTCCTCTTTCAGTACAAAACATTTTGAAATAAATGGACAAAAACAAATCTGGTATTTCAAAAAGCAACTTTATTTCACAATTGCCACATTTGATTTATATTTGGGGAGGGGAAGAATATGTATCGTTTTACTACAATAACCATCAGAATAATATTCCTATTCGTTATTTGGCTTATTGCATCTTCTGCGAATTATCGAAAAGGGTGTTTTTATGTTTAAAAACACAAAAACAAGCATTGCATAACCACAGAATTTTAAGGGCGTGTCAAACAGGCTAGAATGGTTAAATAAAGCTATACACATGCTATGCTCTTATGTTTTTCTGCCAAAAATGAACTGAATTTTTTATTACAATATGCTCAAATAACTTTGTTGTTTCCTTTTGGCTAATACGTATGTATACGAGATGAAGAATAGGGAATTGACAATGTTTATCAAAGATTTAACTTCTACAGTGTCGTAACTACCACATTTGTTGAACACAGATTCATATACATATCCTTTTTCAGCAAGAATCCATTTCTTTCCTTGCTCAAACTTCAGCACTCATTAGTCAAAGAGTTAAAACATACATGAAATCACAGTGCAATACGGTGAATCGAACATACATGAACAGCTTATATTATCTTTGTATCAACAAGCACACATTTTCAACAAAACTAATATATGTACAACTACGCAGGATCGTATCATTTTAGAAAAGTCTATATTACATACCATGGCAAAGTTATCTAAAACACCACACTCAAATTGCTGAGGTATAATATGCATTTGTTATATATTGTTACTTCATCCCTTTTCTACTTTCAGCCAATTTAATCCTTTTTCACACGTGAGCCAGCTGTCCGTATGAAACGCTATAAATTACGGTGGAAGCTTTTATTTTGGCGTATTTGAGGACAGAGAATCGGACATGAGCCCCAAATACCAACGATCCTACATGAAAGTTTGTTGTCACAATGCGATACGTTTACCATAGACTGGTAAATGTAAAGGTAAAGGCATTTAAGATGCGATGACTACCATTTTCAACTTACATATGGTTGTTTGTGCGGAAAAAGAACACTTCAAACAGGCAGGGTGCAGAGTCTACTCATCCTTGTCCAGCCAAGGCAAAGACAAAGTCAGGCAGAATGATGACGTCATTACATCTTTGCGCCAAAGCTAGACAACTGCAGCTTGCAATTGACTTTCCTCGAGGGATAACATTTATACATGTATGTCTTTCACCAATACTCCATTAGCTTGATCGCTAAATTGTGCAAACAAATTACAGTACATATATAACATTTTTTTATAATTACAACAAACATATAAACATGGCGCGAGCAGCACGTTTGTTGATCCCACCATTTGTATCTACACAACATACACACACAGGTACATCTCAGATGCAGATTTGCTAACGGCTCTGAAATGGTCAGTTCTGCTCGGTGCCAATGGATTATGTCTTGCTACATCGCCTTACATGTGAATAAATGTGACTTATTTTGAATTAAAAGTTTGTGTCACACATTCAGAAACTTCTCACAAACATAATTTATACACCAAGATTCTGGGCCGAATTATACTATAATACTCATATTAAAGTGTTCGCACATCGCTGCAATATACAGAATAAATGCGAACAACACATTGTCACTAATACTATGTATAAAAGTCAATGATTCAAAACTTTGTCAAAATCGTTTACGATATCTGGGCCAATGACACCCTATTCTTGATGAACTTAGGCCATTCAGCGACATGACTTAACATATATTTCATCATCTAATGACACAGTGTATATACATTTATAAATGCCAGATTTTGTGTAGAAATGATCGACTATACCACATAAGTATATGAGAATCAAAATAATCAACTCGTTACAGAATATACCATAAAGAATGCAATTCGAATATTTGCATCCCTTTCCCACCAATACAAATTTATGAAAATGTGTACCTACTTTGTTTTGCGTTTTTACAGATTCGTGAAGTGTGTCTATGCTGATTCATGTTTACTCACCCATTTGGTTTGTGCTGTAAACTGCCAGTCAACAATCACAGATCATTTTTTTCTTAATGATAACTTGATAATATAAATGCAAATAATTTTTATCCGTACTTATTTAACATGCAACTTGTGTAGACTAATATTTTTAGTTTACTCAGCTTTTTTAATCTGTTGACTGTAATTTCAGAGACTTGAAACATATATTGTGTAAGTGTGGTTACGGATTTTGATAGTTATGTAATATGTTGTAAGATAACAGTAAACCCACTGTCAAATCATCAGCTGGTTATCTACACTGTAAAATACTCTCTGTTGATTTTATATTATTTATCAACACTGCTACCAGTGGGATACCTCTTGTTTGTCAGTGGAGAACTGTAGCGCGCCAGTAACAGAGCAAGTGACTATACGAGGCAAAAACGTGATAAATTACAGTAACTTTCTGTCACAATAATATTGGCATGTGAACTCCTCGTGATATACTGTAATTGGAACATGACCTTTTCACAGTACAGATATAAACCTACAATATGGAACGACAAGGTTTACTTTGACAATGAATTTGTTTTTACTGAGCGCAAAGCAAAGTCACTTGAGTTTATTTCCCGATGATGTCATTTCGGAAGCCGTCAACACGCAAGTTCATCAGTCACATTACAAATGTACATGGATTGGGTTCTTAAGACCTTTCTAGCAAACGTCAGGAAACATAATAGCATACACATTTCGTGACTAGTCAAATGCACATGGTTCAGTTACTCACAATATTTATCACAACTAAAAGTGTGCGTGGTCCGGGATCAGACTCCGTTTTCACCGTAAAATAAAATTCCAGTCTTAAATCATGTGGATGAGGTGTTAAAGAAGACGTGTCACTATTAGAAGCAATATACATAACATTAGTGAACCTGGCTTTGTGAAGCTTGTAGCTCCTCCATAAGCTACTCCTCGAATAATCATATCGTCCCTGCTCTCCGCTGTCTGTATGTCTATGTCACCTGCTATTGCCATTTGTGCCGCCTGAAAACAGAACGTCACATCCTCGTAAGTTAAGGATTTCATTATGACCAGTTCAGCCGTTAACTAAAATACTCCACAGAAAATACAACTGATGACATTTACATGAACATTGAGGAATTTGACCAGCGGCAGCAGTTTGGTGTGATTTGAACAATGCTATTAGCAACACAAATGTGAACAAGATCAAGTATTGCACAGCAATATATAGTCCCCCACCACAGAATTGACAGCAACCTTGACTGTACCAGTTTGAAATTGCTTTATGTGCAATAACTACTGAAAAAAAACTTACCAAAACTTAGTGAAACGTGACAGGATAATGTACCTGGGTGAGGTATAGGTTAGAACATTATGTGGGTCACTCTGACCTAATTTCAAGGTTACAGGGACCTAATTTCAAGGTTACAGGGTTACTAATGTGAAATTGGTTACAGACTGCCAATGTTGGTGGTGATGCATCCTAACCCTGTGGTTACTATTAATCATTAATGAGGAAGCATGTCCGAGGTGTCTTAATACGTATAGGAAATATGGCCTAGACAAACTAACACTTTATGGGATCAGAGATCAAGGTCATGGTGACCTCATTTTGGTGTGCCACACACCCCGTTCCCATGAAGTACCCACACACCAAATTTGGTTGGTGTAATTATTATGGTACGTTATGGTACATTAAATATGACCCAGAAAAGCTTTGTCGGAAGGGCGGGAGGAAAAAATGCAAGCCTGTTGTCTCGGGTTGGGGACTAACACAGGACGTCTGGAAGATAGGATACTCGTCAAGACGCCGGTACCAATATAACACCACCCTTACCACCTGGCACAGATATTAAAAAACGACCAGTGACACAGTGCCATGATTCAGATCTAGATTCAATCTATTGCATTGATAAAGACTATTTCACGGCTGAGAGTGAGTTTCCATTTTTTTCTCTCACCAGCCCAATCGCTGTTGGTGAGAAAAATAGTAACCCACTCTCCAGCCATTAATATGTTGTTGTTTTTTCTATGTTGAATAGAGAATATGCGATGAATTGTGTCCTCATGCAGGAGCGGTAAGGTCATTTTGAAACAGGAGCAATTAGCAGAGAGAGAGAGAGAGAGAGAGAGAGAGAGAGAGAGAGAGAACAATACTTGTCAATAGACGTGACATTTGACCTATTGTGGGGTACTATTTCTTGGATTTCAACCTAGAAATAGGTAATTCACTGCCAGACATAAAATAAACATATCCTACTTACCCCAACATCCCTGCACGTTTGACAGTCAAAGAGACAAGCAGTCTTGAGGTAAGGCGTTTTCATTTGAGCATTGTTGCAAGCAGCCTTGCAGTCACCGGCGCCACCTGCATTCCGTTTCTGCACATTTAGTGGGTGGGGGTCAGACCTAATCGACCGTTTAAACATTGGTCTTCCTCCACGGCCCCCCATACCTGACAGGAAAAATAACCAAAATCCTTTATGGCTTGCAAATGGTAAGTATTAATGTTTTAGTTTAATTTATAAAACGCGATTCTAGTGTGTAAGCTTGTAAAACGAGTAAACTTGATTCATTCATAACATGCTGGTACTTTATTTGCAAAGAAAAGAAAAGACATCAAGTGACTGTGAGCAGTAATGATGCCCTCTGTGGTGCCAATGATGCAACATCGACAACACGTTTAGATATAAACATCCTTCAGTCTATCGGACTGGCATCACAGAAGCCATGGGATTAGTCCCAGATGGTTATTATAGCCTAAGAATGTGAGATCAAAACCGATGCCATCAAACATGTTTATTTTCTCTTACATTAATCAATTTTTTTTTTTCGATTCAATGATAATTAAATCATGTTTGTATCAAAATGTGTATTCGTGAGGAAAAAAATTATGAGAATGGAAAGATGTAAGCTGATTAAACAAAATTATGTTATTTTAGGTCTCTCTAGTATACAAAGAAACCAGCATCACAGTTGATGGAATTACAGGAGGGAAAGTCAAGATAAGTTTATATATCACAATAGGGACAAATTTCCCACAGTCGTACGTAATACTAATGGCATTTTTCTTGAAGAAATGGTTCATTTTGAGCACTTCTACAAAGTGTATGCTAATATCGATTGGAAAGGTAATGTTTCTAATAAGTTCAACAATTATCGTAAGCATAATTTTAGTCCTTGATATGCTACTTACCACCACCGCCCATTCCCATTCCCATCGGCTGAATAAGTTTGGGAGGACAGCCGCTGATGAGCAGACCATAGGAATTGTCAATGACACTTGCGGCCGCTCGATATGTCACAGAGAAGTATTCCCATGCTCTAGTGACAATAACAACGCTTCCGCTACTGTGATGTATCATTATCCTACTGTTTGGACCATTGTGTTCCATAGTTACTTCGTCACCCCCTGTGATAAATATATTGTAAGGTTACTCATAGAAAGCAGGTAGAATCGTGTATCTTTTGTCAATTATTTTCAATATCTACGCAATGTTCACCAAGCCCAATTTTACGGGACAAATAGGAGTTTTACGATAACATTTCTGCTAGGACTTGTCAGGTAAAATGCAGTTTTGTCACAATAGTCTTGTTTGAGCAATCAAGAGTCGTTACGTATTTTTTCCAGATGTATCCATGACCTTATCATATTTTGTTTTAAATTGTTTCTTTTCAAAATTTCCCAGTTTGGGTTCTAGGTCGATAGATTAGCAATAACGCTTTATGCCACAGCAATGTCGTCAGATGAAAGTTTACTTCTTTTCAGAAAAATCCGTATGAGGATAGTAATTCTGCGTTGTATAAAATGATGCAGATCAATGTAGAAGAAGCAGTCACATAAATGTTGATGCTCTCTCTCTCTCTCTCTCTCTCTCTCTCTCTCTCTCTCTCTCTCTCTATCTATCTATCTATCTATCTATCTATCTATCTATCTATCTCTGCACAAGTTTTTACATATTCTAAAATTAAAATTCAACTTCCATGCACCATTCCATCATAATTTTACCATTCTAGGAAAATCATGTTTATCGTTTAGGTTCTGGCAAACATAAATCCATGAGTATATCTGGCAGTTTGAGCAGAATGTTATATAATTACCAAGGCCAATCGTTGTACCAGACGCATCAAATGTAGGAGGCATGTCTGCTCCATCTGCCGTAAAAGTGCCAAGTACTGTTGTACCTGCCTGTGACCTAAATGTCACCAGCACCTGGAAGACGTATATTATACAGTATACACTTGGTTAAACATTAGTGATCAAGATACTGTTTACACGCTGATTTTGCACACTCGATCACATGTGATCATTAAATGAATATATATCCACAAAATGAGCTGGTACCGTCTGTATCAGTACATGTTTACTCTGTTACATACATAACTTCCGACAGCGAAAAAGAAGAGTTTTATTTTCAAGTCAAAACTTTGAATACAAATCACGTCAACTGATAAAAAAATTGTCCGTGCATGTAGTAATGATCAAGACATTCCAATAGCACTGATATTAGAGATTGGTTTATTTATTTCCATATTTATACAATTTGGTGATAAGGAATGATGCTAAACGACAGTATCTCGTTGCAACCAAATAACACCGTTGACATCAATTAGTTTTCCCTGTAATAGCTACATTTTATGGAATCTTGGCATTGAATCTTTAACATAATATAAAGCTCCATGTGATGTAGGCGGGCTGTCTGACACAAGCGGCTCCACACAGTGGGTACTTGCGTGTGAGGATACGCGAAATTAGGCACTACACTACAGTTCACACACAAGCGCCAGTATTGTTTTGACATTGACATAAAATTCGGCGCATGCGAAAAGAATAATCGCATCGCCACATGCTAATACTCAAGGATTAAATATGCCAAAAGCGATTCCGTCTGCCAGCCACTTTGTGCCATTAGCCAATCACATCATAAGTGTCGCCAAACGTACTGTGCCAATGGCGAGTCGCCAGATGATGAGCACAATGTACTTGGTTCAATGCGTTTACCATAGGCGTTTTGTCCGTGGTGCACAAGTGGTATTGCCTTGCCTTTTTTCCGCATGGCTCAGCCAGCATGCTTGCACTTATAAGCATTTTTTTTTGGGGGGGGGGGCATGCAAGCAAACAATTTTAACTTGCCAGCATAAAGGGAGCTTGTGTGAGAACTGATACTGTACTGCAGGGTACTGACATTCAATGACTGCCAATGCTCTGAATATTGGTCAAGTAAATACCTGGTTTAGAGCGGTAGCCCCCGTCGTTCCGGCACCGACTTGAACTCCTACCCCTTCGATTGACAGAAACTGGTTGGATAACAATGTTTGGAAGCCCTTGAAATTACAGGTCTGCCATTTTCCCTTGCAAAGCTTGACATGTGGATCGCCATAAGCGCCGCAGGTCTTTCTGTTTATGTCCCTAAACAGCTTTAGAGAAAACAAAAAAATGCAAATTAAAATTAACGTATGATCCCCGCTTTTGCGCCATGAGTACGACAAATCAAGATACACACATATATATATATGTATATATATATGTATATATATATATATATATATATATATATATATATATATATATCAACTAAGCTATGCATCTTGCCGCCCAAGATGCATAGCTTAGTTGAACTCGTCAGCAGAACACCCAGTCAATTAATAACTGTGTTGCCGCTGGTACCTCTAAGCAAAGGAAAATGCCACTGAGTGTCCAGTTGGTTGTTTCCGTCCTCGGTAAAGACAGATCAAGCACTTTGCCAGTGCCAATATTTTGCGGCTCGGTCATCAGCCTAATCTCTGGTCTTTAACTTCAGGTACATCAAAACGGTTCTTAACTCGACCACAGGGTGTGCAGGCTACATTTTTTTTGCATTTTAACCAGAACATTATAAAAAGCATAATTTTTTTGGAAAATGCTTTAGTATGGCAAGTTAACGTCATCATGTGACGCAACTATATTCATACTCACAATGTAAAAACGCACTTTCACTCCAAAGAGATTTCTTCTTTTGAGATAATTATGATATATACAAATGTATTGTATTTGTCTTAATGCTTTTCCAACCATTTTAGGTATAAAATTGTTGGATGGAAATAAACCTTGCGTCGTCGGCAAAACCACTGATATGAAATGTGAAGATCACGACCCGATGACCCAAAGTGCAAAGCACCAGGAGTGATTGGGTTCGTAAACGGGGCATTGCTGGTAAATGGTATTCGCACTTTGGAGACCGGGTTGTGAACTTTACATTTATTGGTGAGTTGTTTATCTGATTCGGCTGGCCTTATTTTCACACTTTCTGATTATCGTTTGTGCCTGGCATTAATCGCAAGCTCTTATCATATTATAATCAAATTAAATATCATAACAAGCAAACAAAAATTGTAAGACCCTGCAAAAGTCGTATAGTTTTGTAAGAAATGTTGTACGTTTATGCACCGTAAAATAACATTAAGTGACGCCAGATATCGTAACGTAACGCAACATAAAATGATACATACATAATATGGATTATTGGATAGGGTTCCGTTGAATCCGGGCACTGTGGAAGGTACAGACAGCCGTCCTATCTCCATGAACATCTTCTGGGTGTCGGGGTTGCAGTTTGATGTTAATAGATTAGTCCGTATGCATTTCATTCCATCTTCCGCTAATCTGAAAATAAATCACTAATCTTGTACACCTTTTAGAGTATTTTACATTTGTACCTATGACTTTAATTCTTCTGACATGGTGGTCTGCTAATTGACTCACCTAATGCACACAAATTAAAGTATCAAATAAATTAATAGTTTATCTTCTTGTTTAAAATATCCTGACGCTTTGATTTTCTGTACTTTACTCTCATTTTAATGTCAGTCTCTACGAAAATAAAAACGCAGGTAAACAACACCGACAATTATTATTTTGATATCAGATCAAACCTCAACAATTTTGACCAAGCACATGGGAAAAAATCCATCAAATGAGTAGTAGACGAGTTGTTTCGAAGCCTTAGAGGGTTTAATGCCAGGTGATGACTAACAGCGCATTACTATTCACAACAAATGGTGAAAATCATGCTCAAATTAGACAAAACATCAGAATTCGCTTACTTTGAAAGATATCCATTTTGTGTGCCCAAATCAATTCGATTTCCATCTATTCCTACTGGCCCTTCATATTTAGGCTCTTGATACACCGGTGTCCCTGGACCTCCAGCCCCCAGATTTGGGTCAATCCCGGGCATTCCAGGGGTCATGCCGGGAATAGGGGGAGCGGCTGGTACCAGGGTAGGCTTCTCCTCTTCTAGTGATTTGTAACAGCCTGATAATTTTTGCCTTAACTGCGAATCGATACACGATGGTTGAAACCCAGCCATATGACCTTAAATGATAACAAACGAATTGAGTCAGTCGTCAGTAGGTTATACATTTGCTCACCTTGAACTTCAAATTAAGCCATGAAGAAACCAAAAAACTTTCTGAACATTGGCAAAGGTTGGTTTTCAAACATAGGCATTATTTCCTTTCTCCATGCTCGTACCTAGAGGACGGATAGTGTTTTAAGCAAGTATGTGTTTTTTCAAAAGTCTACCCTGTTTGAATATGTTACCTTACTCTCACTTAAAGAATTTAACTAATTCGTTGCCACATCTTGACTTAGGTAACAGCTTTCATGGGCCCGTGGAGATAAGCCGTTGACCTGAAGTACCTTTAGGGTCTCTCTTCTTTGTTGGTACCGGCGGCCATGGTGATAACAGAAGGGCAGGTCCGATTGCACAAAATACTAATCTGTTATTGTAATGTCAATTCAGAGCACGACGTATTTGTCGAAATTGTCAAAGACTAAAACAAAATGATTTGATATGGCCCAGCAATTAAAGCAATAGAAGAGTGTCTAAGCAAACTTACGGATGACGTCCTGTTTCACTTGGCCGTAGTAACAGGCGCGGTCGTAGAAATTCAAAAGTGATGACTGAGCGCTAGTTTGTGAGTTATCCGGAAATATTTTCCCCATGTTACTTCCAATAAATCCCCTCATAGCATCCATAACTTGTTGCTCTGTAAAACAGCCCTTAACATCCTTCCTGAGACAGTCAGCAGCAAATTTCCACTTACTGAAAGACAAAAATGGCATGTGTCGGTTTGATGATTACACACCTTATTAAAACAAGTAATCAATGTGCACATGTGTGTATGTGTGCGCTTCATAAACAGCTGGCAATAACGCCTTGCCCATTACATGAGCTGAGGTATCTGAGCACGTTAAATACGGTGTTTTGTGGATGTGTGTGTGTCTGTGTGTCTACGGAAACCTATAAGGACAACAAAAAAGTAAAATTCGTAATTTCGAGATATTTCTCGAAATTTCGACTTTTAAATCTCGAAATTTCTAGTTTTTTAAACATAAAAATAAACTCGAAATTTCGACATTTTTAAGCTGAAAATTTGACTGTCAAAAAGTCGAAATTTCGACTTTGTTTCGAACTTTTGACTTTTTGAACTCGAAATTTCGAAAAAAAATGTCAAAATTTCGGGAAAAAAGTCAAAATTTCAAGATTTTAAAGCCTAAATTTTGAGAAAAAAAGTCGAAATTTCGACTTGGTGAAGTCAAAATTCAAGCTTAAACAAGTCTAGATTTCAACTTTACAAAATGAAAATTTCAACTTCTTTAAAGTCAAAATTTCAGCGTAAAAAAAGGTCGAAATTTCGAGTTTCAAAAGTCCAAATTTCAAGAAAAAAAAGTAAAAATTTTGAGGAAAAAAGGTGGAATTTTCGAGAAAAAAAATCAAAATTTCAACTTTTGGAAGTCCAAATGCAAGCTTAAAAATGTCAAAATTTATTTCAAGTTTAAAAAGTAAAAATTTGGAGAAAAAAGTCGAAATTTCGATTTTTTGACAGTCGAAATTTCGAGATAAAAGTCAAAATTTCGAGAAAAAATCCCGAAATTATGGGACTTAAATCTCAAATTTCGAAATTAAAAAGTCTAAATATTGAGATCTAAAAGTCGAAATTACGAGTTTTATTTTTATTTTTGTGTGGTACTTATAGGCTTCCATATGTGTCGCCCCTATGTGCAATTATAGCTGTGGCACCAGAATGAAGAGAAAATTGTCATTTTTAATATGTAATATGTAAAAAAATAAAGGTACACTGTTTATTTTTCTCAAAAAAAAGTGTAGAAACACACTTGAATATGCTCCAACAATCTGACCATCGCTCTAATATATGCTGTGAAGGGAATAAAACAACAATTGCAATTACCTGCAGAATAAAGGCCACATGTTGATGGACTGTAAAAAGTCGGGATTGGGCCATCCCAATGTAGAGGGAGCTGCGGTCGGTCTCCATGGGAATGGCGGACCTCCAGGAGCTGTCACAAAATAGACAAGAAGATTTGAAAATAAATGAAATAATCTCGGATTATATTATTGTTTCACTTTTCGGGGTCAGTTGTGATAATATAAATCTCTACTAGCACCAGCGAACCCTTTGTGTAAGAACAATGCTCTGGAACAATGTTTTCGCAATTTTCATAAATATCATTGTTGCTCTTATATATATATATATATATATATATATATATATATATATATATATATATATATATATATATATATATATATATATATATATATATATATATTATATAAATATATATATATTTATATATATTTTTTTTTTAAATTGAATAATCTCAGAGAATATTTTAGCAAACTTACATCCTTGACCAGGTAGATATCTTTGCCACCACGCCCTAAAATCTTCTGTGCATTCTTGTGCTTCCACAAGAAACTGAGTCATCAAACCCTGTGTATTACAGAAGAATTGCGTCACCTGAGCATTGCTGAGAGGGCCATCTGAAAGAATTACAGGAAAAATCATGTTAAAATGTTATTAATATAAGAGAGCAGCTCGTTGAACTTCAGGAAACACTTCAGCTGGTCACCATGGCAACGATTTGCTCGTGGACTACAGCTTTAACGTCCTTTATTACATTGTTTTTCTTCTCCTGCCCCTTCACTTTAAACAAAAAAGATTAAAACCACTGTTTTTGTTGGGACAACATGTCTTATTTATATATTTTGCACATACATAATGCTAAATCAACAATTTGATAGGAAGTAGAATTGTATCAAGAATATGACATTGTAATTAAACGGGTCTTAAATGAATGGGATTAAAACTTACTTGAAGTTCTTTCCAAATTTATTAAACATTTAGGACAATATATGTTATTGTCATCATGAGACACAGATTTACAAACAGCTGGAAAATCACAATTCTTTCATTGTCTATTTATCATCGTTGTTATGTGTCACATTAAAATAAAATCAACAACCTATCGAACCATACATACATGACCAGAAGAAAGGCAATACTTGAACCTGCCTTTGCCTTATTACACTCTTTTTCAATTGTCAGTCACACTTTAATCCATATTCTGTTTTGTACCTATAATTTAAGCACAAATATGTATATATATATATATATATATATTTATATATATATGTATATATATATATATATATATATATATATATATATATATATATATATATATATATATATATATATATATCAACCAAATGCATATATACATTCCAGCGATGAAAAGTATGCGATAGCAATCCCCTGTGCTGTTAACGTTTAACAAACGCACATGCAATGCAAAGTGTTAATGTAAAAAGGTATTGTTGCTACAAAATATATTCATCAGCCTGGGCCTGCAACCAAGACTGTTTCATCTAAACCGGATCGCCGGAAAACTATGCTGGAAAAGCAGGCAATTATCAAATGTTACAGCTGCACGGATTGAAACATCACCACTCGCGAATCAAGGCACTGAGGCAAATAAAGCGTCTCTAAAAGTAAAGTATGACTGGTTTGGAGTTCCAAATTCCAGCTTCTCTCCTCATGTATGCTTATAAAGTGTCAATTTTGATGAAGTGACTAAAATCACCATGTACTCTCAACGGGATGCTGCCTTTAATGTTTTTGATTGGCGGATTTTACTTCCTATTGGACAAATCTATTTCTCGATACTGTTGCACAATTTGCTTTATTCAAGGAAATCTAAATCAAACCCAAAGAAGAAACCTCAAAGATAGATATCAAAGTAATCTAATCAGGAGGTCATGCAAACGTTTCAATGAACTCTCCATGCAGTCCATTTACAGTTAAAAAATACCGTGTTAAATAAAACATTCCGCAATTCGATATCACGTGTCCAAATCAAAACAAGAACCACACGGTATATGAAAATCACTGTAAACCATTTTGTGGCCCACTTAACTCATATTTTGGGATAGGATTATTTTCCAATCATATTCTTATTGACTGAAAACGATCAAATTATTTTTAAAACTAGACGCATCTGAAATCGTCAGTAGGTACTTTGCTATGTAGAGTAAAGTGCCAAATTATGAATATGACCCTGTTCTGCGTCCTCTTGAATTTGATACATATACCAGTCAAAATGCGTGATGTCAAAGAAGAAATTAGGAAAGTTTTGCTATCACTAAACACCAACTTCTTCTTCATAATGTACACAATTAGTGTTTAGAATGGCAATGAAGCTCGAATTGCATTTTTTAATTTGAACATATCCAAAGTCTACAACAAAGTGTGGTGCGGTGTGGTGTGTTCTATCCTGTTGCAGTAAATCACTATCTCTTTTATTTTCGACCAAATACAACAGGCGTGACCATCCCACCTTGGTGTTGGGGCGAACATGGAGACTGAACTTGCCCTTTTCATAGTCATACTCAACTCAGTGTAACTACATTTTCCAAGTTCACCTGAGATGCCCGTATCAAAAGTATTGTAAATGAAGTAGACTATAGCTCAGCTATTCTTAAATTATTAAAATTCAGGTAATCTCGCAACACTTTTTCCAAATTGCATTTATTCTTGATTCTGACTCTTCTTAAAATTTATGTTATATTTGATGTCGGCACTGAACGTCTATCTCAGGTTTTAGAGTCCCAGCTGCGCAAATCTGTCAGACAATGGTGCTTACACTTCATGTCAGAGGGTACTTGGCTTGCAAACGTTTGATGCCAGATATCACTATCGCGCATTGCTATTCTTCCACAATTACAGAGTACCTCTGTCTTCCATGCCGTCAGCTCTTCACCATTTTCCTTGTACAGTGATCAGTGGCCGATTGCGACATTTGGAAACTCTTGGGCCAAAGAACTAGAGCACACGCTGTTATAGAATATTTTTTCCTTTCACCAGACGTCTCTGGCACAACTTGCCTATCAATATGCATACCTGAGAGTATCTTGCAAAATAAGATATTCACCTGCAAACATTTTACCATTTGTCCTCAAATTTTCTTCCAGGCACTTTGTTAGGAATGGCTTTGACAGTTTCCACCATAACCAGTTACGACTCTGTTAGTCTGTTTTTAATCAAAAGTGTAACTCAGCCATTCTCTAACTGTGGAAATCATGCTTTAAATTAATACTTACTTTTTATGTCCATTATATGTTACTCAACAACTTAATTTGCATCGTTAGATACAAATATAATAGCACCAGGTATTCTCTCCACTTTATCAATCCACTAAGGGCTTAAACGTTCACTTCAGTTTTTGGAAAAAGCACACTTTGAAAAGGTGTAAAAATGTATCTCTGTGCAATCATTAATCATGGAATCGCGATGATATTTTGATCAACTACCATGGTAATACCTTTTAGTATATCTGTATGTATGTAAATGGTTTTTGTGTCTTAATTTTCATTTACTATCCCTAATCCCGTGTGCTCTGCAAATATGTCTTTGTTTGTGTCCATGTCCGGGGAATATCTCGTTCAATATTCTCTGTGCAATCAGGGAAGTCAAGGTGAAGTAGACAATTCAAGTTAGAGTCCATGTCCGAGGAATATTTCATTCAGTATTCTCTGTACCCTAATGGAATTCAAGACAAAATAGATATTTCCATGATATAGGTCAATTTATTTGATGACTTGTATTGTTATATAAGATACTGAAGATTGCTGAACAGCCTTGACATATTTCTATGTGATATTCAAAGAATACTTTCCAAATCCACGTACGGGTTGCTTTCATCGACAAGTACATGTATTCCAGAACAAAAAGTTAACCCTCTTGCACATATGGAATAGAGATAAGTGTTGAGTATTCACAAAGTTAAATATTTGATTTTCGCTAGTACATTTCAAAAGGATGTAAATGGTACACTGCAGGAGATATAAAAAGAAAATAGGACTAAGAAAAAGCGTTCACAATCAAGCAAGCTTTAGCATGCAATACTCTTCTTGTATTATCTTGTTGGTGGTGGTGCACACAATATATTTTCATGTATCGTATCAAACAAGATATAAACGGATTTCCTATATTACTTCAGTGTTTGTAACACTTAACATTGATCAATTCAAAATAATTTTGCCTTTGATTTACCATTTTTTATACATGTGAGTGCTTACTTCAGCCTCACATTCCTTCAATGTTGAGATTTATTACCACTTAACGCATTATTCATGCCTTATAATCGTGCCAAGGCAAAAGGTTGACACATGATTATACATGAATGGTGTGTTTCCGGAGTAGGATCCATTTGGTAGATTTGACAATTTGTCTAACTTAGCATTCCCATGCCATAAAAATATAGTAGTAGTACTAGCGCCATTCATCATTAGCAGAAAATGATACTGAGATAGAACAGGACCATATCCCTGGTCATTCTTATATTTGACATTAATATCAATTGCTGTCGAATCCTTCATAACTATGTTTAAACTATACATATTAAACGCAATTACCATCTCTTTCACAAGTACAAACTGATTTGGCAATGCTATGTGGAATCTCTCTAGTAAGTCTACCCAATGTACCAAAAAAATGTGATCTTTGTATGTAAAATGGTCTTAATAGTGTGTATGATTTAATTAAGATGAAGCAAAAGGGGGACTGCAAATTGGTGGTCTTGATGGAAATGGATTCTCAATGGCGGTAGTCGTACACTGACACTCTAGTGTATTGCATTTCCATGATCACGTATCAACGTAGCTGTTCTCTCCTTTCATGCATTTGGTATCATACTTGCGTAGGGTTACACGCCCACGAATCAAGTTATATGCTATGCACATATAAAAATATGTAAAATGAATCATTAGAAAAACATGTAGTGTCCATATTTACTTTTGTAACATACTAGCATCTTAATAAATTCAGTAGATGTTTAAAAAGGAACATCAGACTATAGTCAGCATGTAAAGGGACTATTTCCATTCATATTTTAATGTGTATATATGCAGTGTAAATAGCATAAGTGATGAAACAGATTTGCTGTCTAACATGGTAAATGTGCTGTTTATAATGTACATGTCCTTTCGCTGTCCGGTCCTTTGACCAAATGTAATTTCCATCTAAGTTCAGTGCATGGAACGTGAAAAATTGGTATTGGCGATACGGTTAACGTGAACATAAACAAGCTATAAATATTATCATTAAACAGTCATGGAATCAACATATGTAACTGCACTAATTCTTTCCATGTCACGTTTTTGACTGAGTCAACAGCTTTTCTGGGCAAGACATTTCCGCAATGCGCCCAAAGCCCGCCGATGAAAGTTATTGGCCTCGACTGTTGTATCTTTTGTAAGTACAGATATGCTGGCACTTGAATAAAAGGGCTTTCTCTAAGGAACATGAATCTAGCACCCTTGTTATAATTCGTTTTAAAAGTTCAAGTTCAGTCGCAGTTGCCAGTGAAAGAATTATGGAATGTATGTGCAAGTACGTGCTTCAGGAAGCTCGAACCCCAATCGTTGTGCCACATGTAATCATTCAGGGTTTTTTTTTATCAGATGGGGGGCGTGCATTTATGTGCATCTCCCTGTTGTGACCAACTTTATATATGTATTTTCTGGATACATCATGGAATTAAGCTGATCTAATCGGTTACCCCATTGTGAAAGGGTAGCTTCCCTAATGAAATCAACTATCATAAAACATTTACATAGAATTTTAACAAATTTCCTGTGTGCTCTGTTTACACCGCTGCTAAGGAACGTTCATGTCCAATTTTATGACGGTGTAAGATGCAAAATTCTGTATATTTGATGGCAAATTTGCTACATTGAATACCGGTGAAATTAGTACAATGACATATTTGAGAAATTAAACACCCACAGAAGAGACAAGTACTTTCACAGTAATAAAATGTTTATGACACCAACTATGCAAACTCTAAAACCTTTTACCTAACATGAGAATCATGCATAATCTTACATAAACCCTCGAACAAGTAGTCTTCTAAAACACACTTAGCATAATGTATCAACATCTTGGGCAAACATTTAGTAATATGATGTTTTATGCTACGTGTGGCTAACTAATTGTGTGAATAGTTTAGATCATAAAAATATGCATAAGACTAATAGGCTTTAAGCGTGAAACTCTAGAAGCTTTTTTGCCTAAAATAAGAATCGTTTATAACCTAACATAACCCCTCGAACAACTGGTCTTCCAAAACATATGATACTTGCCAACATATATCAACATGATAGACAAATCAATTGACAATATGATGCCTCATGGTAAGTGACATAAAATAGTGGTGTAAACAGTTTACATAAGACCCAAATCGTATGGCAAAATACAAACTCAATCAATTTCAGTTATGAAATATATTCTTCTGTGGACGTTTCATGCATATAGTCATGTTGTGTCTGCATTCTGTTTCATGAATGCATTTTTAGTAAAATATGAGATACCATGCTTATTTTTGCCTAATAATATGAAAATGTCTGTAGAAATGCAGACCTCGTCTCCAAAATCGTTACGTTAAGTGTGTATGTATGTGCATGTGTCTGATTAAAGGATCAAAGAGATGCCAATCCCCCAAGACATCCTGTGTTATTTCCTGTGAAATGTACTTCTAATAGTAACTACAAACACTGAAACGAATTTCCCTAATGCGAATATTTACATAGAACTGAGCCCAACCAGTTCCTTTGAAACTGGGAATAGAAATAAAATGCCAAGCATGCACACCTATGACATATTTATTTTGTGTCTCAAATATAGTGATCATTGGATAATGTGGATAATGTTTGTATTATGACTGAGGCCTTTTCCTTTGATCTCACGACTGAAATGGGTTCTTTATTTGAAAAACCTACGGTAATTTTAATCAAATATGAGATTCCACTGATTGTGCCTTAACGACGCTAGTGGGTCATATGCACCTCAGCAAAATTAGCAACATATCATATATATAAATCGTCCAGAAATGATATGTGATCATTTTGATTCATCCTCATGAATTTGATCTTTAGAATTATAAGGTTTAAAACTAATAGTGGCATCTAAATATTTTATTAGGTTCTTGATAAACTTCGAGGTGCTTTATTGCCATTGAAACAATGACAATATTCTCTAGTCGCACAAGCAGTTTCTTTTCTACTTTACATGAGTTTAACCTATACGACAGAGACGTTGCGTCAGTTGGGGCAATTTGGAACACTTTGGACAAAACACAACCTTATAAATAGCTTGATACAGTGATCCTTATTATTTGCTCCCCAAAGTGAAGCTTATTGCTCTCTTAGTACAGACACGGACGTAGCCTACATGTTAATTACCGTATGCTTTTCTTTAATACGTCTGAATTGGCCCACGGGAGTGGGGCTACTTGGGTTATCTAACTAATATGGCAATTCATCTCAGATTGCCCTATCTCAGACCACGTCTTATGAGGAGAAACACAGATTTTATCATAAAGCAAAGTCACATAGTATTTCCTTATCTTATGGAGATTCGTAATCTGTTGACACATTACACGCCTATTTTGGGAATGAAGAGTTTAGATATGCATGTTGTTGCCCTATCTTTAGCTGAACGTCCAAGTGTATCTATTGGCAGATGAAATACATAACTTTCCGGCCATTATAAGGTATGTTGCTAACAAATAAGTCGTCCTTGTCAAAATTACGCAGAAAGCCAAGGCGATATTGTATCACGGCTGGCACAGACTGATTGCACTTAGCCATTGCTCAACTCGCAAATAAGCATGTCCTCTTCAGTTTATTAAGTTTCCTTGGTAACCAAAACCGACAGGTTTTCCTTTTTCTCAACTTTCTGGACCACGACCACTTTCACCAACAATAAGAATATGTAGCCAGCACAATACGTAACACCAAAGAACAAATGTCAGTATGTCAAGCTCTTGGCCAGAAGAAATCTTTCGATATTGCAGTTTTTGGCCGGTTTACCTTTCTATGTTAAGTAACAGACAGCTGTATTTGATGACCTCAGCGGAGAATAAACTTTATTCAGTACGCGCAATTAAGATGCTACTCTGTATTGTTCCAATGTCCCGAGGGGCTCCGTCACCCGTATAGATATTAGCTGTACGATTATGATCATATCGTTTTATTGCAGCAAAACCTTTATTAGACGTATACATCTTTAAAAAGACGTTTTTAACCACAATTTGTAAAATAAAAAAATAATTGCTCCTTTGGGAGCTGCCGGAGTTCATTTGCGAAACAGGCTTGGCCTTTCATATGGAAGTTTTGGAAGTAGACTGTAGCATCCTTATAATTAAAGCCATTACTTAAATTTGGGTACAAAAGCAATATTTATGCAAAATGTGAACCGCCCCTTCCGCCTCCAATCCACACACACACACACACACACACACCTGTAAAATCAAGAGCAGTCGGTATATAATATTTCATTTTTTCGTCATGTATCGGTCAAAGTCCGGTATCCCGGGCAGCCCCATCAAATGTGTCCTTAAAAAGCCTGAATTAAGAAATTGTGTTGTATTTCCTTCGTAAGGATATTATTCTGATATTTTCTTTTTATTATACCCACGAAATATAGTGTTATAAGCGCTTCAAAAACACATTGCAAAAAGAGTGTGAAAATAGGCGAGACTTTCTACTAACTTTTACATCTACACCTGTATCAAAAATTGCTTCCTAATGAGCCGACGTGTGCCAATCCTTTTAACATTCCAGTGTATGACATGCATCGCAGTATACTTAAATACTCACCTTTCCTTATATATTAGCCAAAATTCCAACTACGATACGCTGCTACGGGAAATTAGTTATTTTTAGCGTACAAATCATGACAAATGGTGGCAAATACAGAGCTTTCACCAAACTTGGGCGCTATTGGTATCATTTAGATGAACGTTACACAGCAATATCTTGCCTACCATAAACAGCCAAACTGAGAATTTACACATCTACTGGTTTCATAATTAAGGTGACGCGCTCTGTGCTTATTTCATTATAGTGTCAAGACAAAGTGGTTATTGGGTGAAACCAATAGTTTACAACACGAAACAGCCAAAGTTAAATGAGGAGAAACTAAAGTGTGTTGTCTGCAGTGCTATATCATGCTTTGTAAAAGCTTGCTCTTAGTGCTAACATCCCTAGGTCCTCGTACAATTAGGTGGATGCGTATTTTTATGTTGTAACTGGAGATTATTCACTCATAGTCTTACATTTTGCTTACGTCTGTAACAACGTATTTAATTTAACTCCTACACTGCAAACTGCGACTAAAGCCAAAGTACTGAAGATAAATTCCTCTGAATTATTACATTATAAGATGGATACTATACTAATATTTTTGTAAAAGGGCCTTGCATTCAGGTGCCAGCATACCTATGGTCTCATAGACTATGATAGTATAGGTCAACAGCCTTCTTTGGCGCGTTTTACATCGCGCCCAAAGCGCGCCTAGGAAAGCTTTTGACTCAGTCCAAAACTTGGCACTGAAAGCAATAGTTCATGTAAAAGTATATACGTGCATAATTTCCCAATTTACAAGTTGGTACTTGTCGATGAGCAAAGCAAAAAACATGTGTGTTAAAGAAATTACATAAACTTTTATGTATAGAAATTATCAAAAGGAGAAGTCTGAAATAAAATGATTGCTGCTCAGAGTTTCTTTCGCATTTTGCATTAGTGTGAAGAGAGTTGCTATATTGATGTAATGAAAAAAAACAAACAAATTTACTGTCACCAAGTAAAAAAACACCAAAATGTAACATCTGTAGATTTTTGTTATGGGTATATACTTTTTGCGGGACATTTATATATTTATATTTACTTACTGAATGTTTTCCGCTATAGCCAGAATGGGGTGTCTTTGAAAATGTTTTTACAACTTATAAATATCTTGAATTTTCTTACGATGAATATATGGTACAAACAGTCAAATAAACGTGAGAAAAAATAACTGGCGGCAGAATAAGACTATTTTTCTGTGGAATGTGGTGTTCAGTGACGTTCACCTTGAAGCTAATCCAAATTGTGCTATTTTAATATGCATGTGTGTGAAATGAAATGAAATCAACTTTGTTGCCTGTATCAGAAAATACAAACGACGCTAATGTTTTGGTTATCTATAAAGCCCGCATTTTTGAAAAAAAATAATAAAACAAAATAAAGAAAACAAAAGACCCCCCCCCCCCAAGTTTTCATAATATATGATTACTGTGACTATATAGTTGCAACACTCTTTCGCCAGGCCTCCTACGAAGTTGAAACTTGCATGTGGAATCTATGTGTAAAAATCGTCCAAAGTCCCTCACACCACAGTAATATCTAATGCGGGTTCTGCTTCATTTAATTCTTTCTGGGTTAAATTTCAACACACACACATTCGCACACACACACACACACACACACACACACACACACATACACATACACACACACATAAATATATATATATATATATATATATATATATATATATATATATATATTATCAAGAAATATTGAGCATCAGCACGCTATGTGCTGAGAAAATTTTCATTCTTTTGTCATACGTTATGCACTTTTGCCAGTATTGAACATATATATTGCAACAGTAACTCAACTGATCCAAATATTAAAGACAGATCAAGTTAATGAGAACCATATGTGCATTTCATAACTAAATTACGCAATTAATTAAATGTGCAAACTATGTTTCGCAAGTGAAAAAGAAGAAAACCTACAGTTTGTCTGGCATTCCGGCTTTTTGGGGCTTTACTATAAAATATTGGTGCATCCCAAAAATTTACAAAAATACCAGACAGGCTTCCTTAGGTGGAATCTTCACTTTTTTTCAAAGTTTTAATCACTTTATAACCACAGAATTGCTTTTCACAGTTTGTAAGACTTTTGTTCATATGCCTCCGGCACAAGATATTTATGTACACTTAGGTCAATTATACGCGCAAATTGCCATTTAAGTCCGTGGACTGCGAAGAATAGATACAAATTCTATTAGATAAGTCAAATATTTCCCTTTCATAGACCCAAAGGAACTTATAAATATTCATAAGAGACCTTGATAACAGGTCTCCCAGTGCCTCAGTTTATATTCACTTGTAATGCTACTGCATTTCATATCCGCCAAATAAATTCTTTCCAATATATTAGATGCCAATGGCGGATTAAAGGGAGCAGAATTCAGAAGCATTACCTAGTAGCTCAACTGTTATACCCGTTATCGTCTTTCTTTTGAAGCCTTGTTTCCCCAACATAATTTACCCCGCTCCAAGTATTGGCGCTTGTCATATTCAATCCATAGTACACTGTATTTTATTATTATTATTATTATTATTATTATTATTATTATTATTATTATTATTATTATTATTATTATTATTATTATTATTATTATTATTATTATTATTATTATTATTATTATTATTATTGTTGTTGTTGTCCTTGTCATTGTTATTTTTATTTTATTGTTATTGTTATTGTTATTATTATTATTATTATTATTATTATTATTATTATTATTATTATTATTATTATTATTATGATCATCATCATCATCATCATTATCATTATTATTATTATTATTATTATTATTATTATTATTATTATTATTATTATTATTATTATTATCATTATTATTATTATTATTATTATTATTATTTAATTAAAAAGGATATGTCTACAGCAGTCAAAATCTATGTCAGGTGAGCACCCACGGAACCTGCAAAGAATTATTCTTTACAATGGGAGTGATATCAAGACAGTTCCCTCATCACATATATGTTGAGAGACACTTGGATATACATAAACCATCACTATGATGTAGATGACTGTATACACAGCCCACCGCATATATAATCAACCACATAAAATCTCTAGACTAAAGATGATAAAATGTCTTAAATTCAAAGTCGCATTTATGTACAATTAACAGTCTTGGTATGTTCGATGATTTATCTGTGTCAAAATACGACGCACACGGGTCGTGAGGGCAAGTATGGTTTGGAACCTTTGTTTATATCATGTATATGTGACAACCAGTACCGAGGCCGCAAGGATTTTGCGATCTGAAGAAAAAATTCTCTTCTAATACATAGCACAAGTTTATTGGATAACAATCGGTGCAACTTTTTAACTCAATGAAATTGACCGCAAGGTACCAAGGATCTGCTGATTTCGATATTGAAGTCTTATCGATTTTAGGTGTGCACAGGTGGAGAGTGTAGATCATACGTGTCTATGTTCTACATACATGAAAACTACAACTTCCGTCTGTGTGCTTTTAAACATGAGGAATTCCCATGACTAATGAGGATTTGGGGAAGGAATTTGGTGTTTTGTGTTGAATAAATTGTTGATATCCTGTATACATTTTGCCGCGTTCACATGGCACAGGTTCCATTTCCCAGAGTTTGAGGATATAAATTCAAAAGTGGCATAGTTTCAACTACAGTGAAACTGCATCATATTGAAATAATCTGTTGCACACAAAGTAGGTCATCTGCATGTCAGATAAATGAGTAGAATAGCAAATGATTTTGGCCTAAGACCCTAAAATTTGTATTGTTGAGTAAACATATCGGATATCTGAGTGTTGTTGTAATGAGGCTTCATTGTATGTTCTTTGCATTGACTCACAGATAGTATAACAGTATTTGTTTCCAGGGTTATACTGTCAGTATAAATAAAGTGTGTTAATTTTCTCCTAATTTACTACTGACGGTTAAGCATGGAGTAATAAATTAGCCAAAAAGTACATTTTGTTTTTATCGAAAACGCCGCTGGCTCTATTATGGCCAGTGACCTACAAGGTCACTGATGTAAGGTGCCAAAACCACCTTAGGCAACCGAAGTCGAAAAGACACGCGCACTGAACTGATGCATGTCTCGCAATTCAAAACTCCAGTACTCTCAGAGTTGTGTGAGGATACTTGCAAATGCACAGCTGTTGGCATTTTTTTCACTCGTCTGTGTTAACTCTTTCGTTGCTAATTTCGACACAAGCCGATGCGCTCCAAATTAAGGACTGTATTAGATTCACACTCTTCGTAAACTGACCTTTCATGCAAGAACCAGCTGCATACTATGAAAGAGATTATAAGAATGTTCCAGGTCGACGGCTTTTGTCGCGCGCATTGGGCGCTAGAAGCTCTCCCAAGAACGCTGTTGACTTTGTCAACGCGTAACATTTAAAGAGTTAAATCAGGGATATGCACTCTTGACCTTCTAAAAGTATTCAATTGAAGAGGCTATAACTGCAAAGCGTCAAGTTTGCGGTATGAGACATAACC
Source organism: Hermodice carunculata (assembly GCA_964020975.1). NCBI lineage: Eukaryota > Metazoa > Annelida > Polychaeta > Eunicida > Amphinomidae > Hermodice > Hermodice carunculata. The sequence continues at coordinate 58,288,384 of OZ026617.1, forward strand.
TTGACAGAAACTGGAACGCCAGGAAAAGGCCGTGAAATGTGCAGAAGAAATCAAAGTACATGAACCAATTGTTTAACATTTCAGTGCTGGGTAAGAGACCGAGCTTTTGAAGTGGGCGCGGTTTTGACGCGATGAGCCCAAAGCACTTGAGCACGCCGGGGAAAGTTTTTGAGCTTGGCGCACTTCTGACGAGATGAGACTTAAGCGCGAGGAGAAATGCTTTTCAACCCGGCACGCTTTTGACGGAATGAGCCTAAAGCGCGACGGGGAAACCTTTCGCATTAAAGGTCTTTCCACGAGGAATCTGAGTTTAGAATCATTAGAGTACACCACCTAAGCACGCCTTTTTTTCAATTAAGTTCACCGATAAAGTAGTCTGAGTTCTGTACAACAGGAGTTCCAATCTCAAACCTGCCAGGGATAATTACAATGTAATGGGGTATGTTGCAAGGCAAAAAAGCTTTGGATAAGTAATATAGAAATATAGACGTGACAAAAAATGCCTGATTCTTAGGTAATTATAGTAAAATTTATTTTGTTAAACCAAATTCGGTGGTTGTACTCCTACTTAAGTATTTTTACAAATATACATATATATATATATGTATCTATATATATATATACACACATATATATGTATATTTGTAAAATACTATATATATATATATATATATATATATATATATATATATATATATATATATATGTATATATATATATATATATATATATATATATATATATATATATATATATATATATATATATATATATATATATACATATATATCGTGTAACAATTATTAGGATGTGCACTTAGGAGCCCGTGCACAAAGTGTAATGATGATCGCAGGACGAACTCATTGACATGGTTCTGTCAAAATAGACTCTTCCATAACAATCGATCCGGCAGTTGTGTTACTGACATTAACAACTTTCTCCTTAAAATTACTCGTTCTCTCTCCTTCAACCCTATGCCTTTCAATTTTACAATCTACTTCAGAAACAGAACTTCAATTATATAAAATGAGTGATAAACTCGCAAACGTAGTAAGGTTTACCCAGACGGTAAGGCGATATGAACGTAATTTCATTCGTTTTATATGTTGGTGAAAATATATCTTCAGAAAACCCTGTAAGAAGCTGTCTGACAATGTATCTTTCAGGGACAGGTGCAAACTTTGAAATTGTTTTGTCATGTTTAGACATAAAACGAAAATTACTCCGATCTCAAGCTACATTCTTCAATAATTCACATTAAACAAATTTTGTCACTTGCGCATTTCCTAGGAAAAGTCGTAAAATGAAACATTTGTCTATATGATGAACGGCATGGGTGATCGCTGTTTGTCAAAGGTATGTACATGTATTTACTTAAATATAAGACAATCTCCGTAAAAGCGTAAATCGCTATATCATCTATCTTTTCCACGATTGAAACACCTGTGTATTAATGAAAACGCTGACAGGTTTGATCAGAGATTCTTCATTTTTGTACAGTGATATGGTTAAACTTGATTATATTGACCACCACTATGGCACCAGCGACTTTGTTATTGCAATGAATTTGAAGATTGTAACTATCAGATCGTTGCAAGTGCAACTGTAAACGAAGTGAAACATGAAAAAGATCCTGGACTTTAATTTCTGGATTTTGCGGCCTTGTAAAAGATAATGGTCCTGCAGATATTTAATATCAAGCATTTTGAAATCAACAACGCGTCTATTTATGTTTTTTTTTCTGTTTTCCAAATTGTGATTGCAGGTCTACTGTGAATGCTTGCTGCATATGGTAAAATATTTTATGAATGCATAGTGGGCCTGCCTTTGTTGGGGTAATGAATTGTAAATAAAAAATATAACGCACTTTTGTTTCCGGAACATGATTATTCTGCAGTAGCATACGAAATATGTATTGTGTAAATTTGTTCTCTCGTAGGAACGTGATTATTCCGTGAAAATGAATGTCGTTGGAAAAAGGGCTGATCGTAACTGTGTCATTTTCTACTCAAAACTATACACAAGCAAATGCTAGTCTCAAAACAAAATATTATCCTAACAAAACAAAACAAAAAAAACCTGAGTAATATTAGGCACAAAGGAGACAAAACCTCGTTCAATGTGCCATGGTATCTATTCGCCAAAATTAAACACACACACACACACACACACACACACACACACACACACACACATATATATATGAATATACCGAACACAAGCTAACATTTTTGGTCTTTGTGGGTTCAGCATATTGCGCTGCGTTTTCGGTTTACGCTTGGGAAGATAGTACACTCAAAAGATGCTTCGTGTTTTTATTCACATTTTGCTATCATTAATAATTGATTCCTTTTCCGCATGGTAAAATTGATGCACTACGTTCTGCGTGGATATAACTTATAAATGTAGTCTTTCCTCGCAAGCCAAACCACTTATCATGCTAATCTGTGACGGAGACATGTTATGGAGAGGAAATCCACCATGAGATACCAACTGAGATTTAAGGTCATGGGAATTTTCGAGGTATAGCGAATATCTCCAGAGCAGAAAAAAGAAAGAAAGAAATGAAATTCCACAAAGAGTAAACGCATAGTTTTCCGGGCTGGAGAGTCTATCGTGGATTCACTTTTTCACGTGCTAAAAACGAGGTACTCTTATATAATATTGAAAATGCCTAAAATGTTATTTTTATGCGCAGCAGGGTAGCTGCAAACGCTAATTTCACATGTTTTATGCAGACCAATAGTACCTCACACTTGATAATACCCCCGTATGCCCCACGTGACGTGATGTCATGTGCCCTTATCGAATATTCACTGGGTTAACCTTAAGTATGTGAGAAAATTGACTCCCCCTAGCCAATCGCAAAATTCCTTGGATAATATCACTTACTGGCTGTGAGCAACAACTTTGTACCTGAAGCCACATTTGTGTCGGATACAGAGATGCTTTTTCTTACCTACAGTGCCGTGAAAGACCAGGACCTGGTGTGCGTCCTTTTATATTGCCAAAGAGGTGGGCTTATGAAATTGTTACTTTTGTACCAATGAAGGAATGGCACCTCAAATGTACCCTTTAAAGTACATACCAATTCTCATTTACCTGTTGTAAAACGCCGTCTCCTGCATGAAACAACGTTTATATTGCGGAACAAGCGAACATGGGACAGGTGTTACCATACCATATAAGGAACCTATTTGAAATTCATCTTTTAAAATATCCTTTGGTCTAGTTCACTGCATGCACCACAATATTAATTACTGTCCAGCAGGATGCGTCTCTATACACAAAATACATGTCTGACGTGGTACCAGTCACCATTCAGGGACATCGTCTGTAATCATTGACTATAGAACTACTCGTTGTGTAGGTACATTTGACACTGTGGTGCGGGGATAGTAGATAAAATTTAACATCATATGTAACATTGCGTTCTAATTTTTGTAGGGACCTTATATCCTGACTTGAAGCCTTTTCTGTGATAAAGGGGGGGGGGGGTATTGCAGGAACTTAATGAAAGACTAGAATCACAGTATCTCATTTAATATTCCAAATTATATGAAAGGAATATGTCGACCACAAAAGCATAAAACGTGTGCTGCATCACTTGAAAAAGAAAAACACAAAAAACAAACAAAATTACATGGCATACAAGTTGCTACTGATTCATATTTGCATCATTTGCGTAAGGGATTTATACAGAGCTCCGCCCTTTTTCCCAATCGCTTTTTTTAAATAAATATGTTGAAACCAAATTTCCATCAGCCAAATGTTATGTTATTTTCGCTAAAACAATTTATCTCAAAAAGCCAAATGTCCTGCAAAACTTCCATTTAATCAACAGCCGACATGACTGTGTGAGCCACGTTCTTGCGATCACAAACACTTTGTCCTCTTTCAATTATAATTCTTAAGACAAATGGTACCGTTTTTCTTTTTATACAACTTTGGCATAGCACATCGTTCCGATGTCATGCGAAAAAGGTTAGAAATAGAAATTGGGTTTCTCACTTTTAATCGAAAATGTTTGATTTCCTGCTTTTTTTAATCTGACAAAGGAGGGGCAGCAAATTACCCGACAGCATTTACGAGATAGGGGTGTGCAATTTCTTTATAATGGGTTTTAAAGCACTAATGTAAGGACAGATTTTCTCACCAATGGATGTGTCATAGGTAACAAGGCGATGCCTAAAGTCTTTTACATATATATATGCTTCCAAGTGCGAGCATATATCTTGCGTGTGCAGGCATCTTTTTGTCACTAGTTGATATTTTAACTATTTAATCCTTAATTCTCTGTAGCTACGCCCACTTCAAATTTTATCCTGCAACTGTTTGTCGAGCTTGGCATATCTATCACCAGAGGAGATTAACACGCCAATTGCGGACTTACCGTTAAAAATTAGAAGAACTGTTATGGCAAGTAAAGTTGGAAGTTCCATAATATCAAGGACTACTCCAGGTCGTCACAGGTAACCCAACGACGGTGTGTCCAAGTCACTACTGTATGGTAGAATATCCTCGATCTGAAGTGAGAGCCACCGACCGGTAAACTAACTTCCCGCCAGCCCGGAGAAGATGTAAATACTATCGCCTTCAGACAAATTGTATCATAAGACACGAAATACACACAACTACTTATCTGTACTCTATAGGTATGCTTGGAAGAATAATAGGGCAACACCTCAGGCCTTGGTGCATTTGATTGGTCCAAACAAATGAAATAGTCCTAATTAGGCACAACGATCGTTTGTGATCCGTAGCTTTGATTGTTTTCGCCGATATCCAATGCTATATGTTGGGCCAAACCAAGTTTACTGTAAAGTGGGTCTAGTTCTCAAGTGGAATTAGTTATCATTGGCACCTGGTTTGCACAATTTGATTTATAATCTAACACCTGAGACAGGACAATTAATCAGATAATGTTATGAACATAAAGTGTCATTTTCGTAACCAATGTTATGCAAGTAATTATGTATACAGCAAAATATGTACACAAACCATCACTTCTTTAAAGGATGCAGCATTTGACAAATAGGACAAGACAGTCCCACTCATATGGTAGTGTACTACTATATTTATATAGCTAAGTTTCTGTCAAGCTTCGGTTGTAGATCCATATTATTCTTTAGTTGCTCATGTCAGTTAATGTGTTTATTGACCGCTGCAAAGTTTCGAAAATTATTTCTTTGACAAATACCATCGCCACGACGTCATGCCGTTGAGAGTTATAAAAAATCTTGCAACGTTCACACTACATTTGCGAGGGAGAGAGAGTAGAAACTAAAATGCGAGTCTCCCTAACTTATATTGGTTATAATAGACAGAAATAAATTTCACGATAATTGTTATTATTTTCACTATTATTAACAAACTCTTTACTGATAATTGCACGAATTGTTGCACCAACCATGTCATCATTATGAGTACTCCTATGACAGCTGCAAATTTTATTTATTCAATCATAATCATTTCCTGCATTGTTCATGTTCGTTTCAAAATTAGGCATGCCACAATGTTGTTGCTAATCGACAGTGTTTAAATGTAGAACAAAATTCCGTTTTCACGCGAGGTGATTGGTGAATTACCTTGACTGAAATCATCATGGTTTTTCTCTTTATGTTGTGCAAGTAGCATTCCAGCTTTAAAAGTATAACATTAGACACCAATATTTAGGGCAGGGTCTTCTGTGGCGAGGCCCATGCGCAAATCGCCTCAGGCAAAGAATCGGCGAATTTGTCTGCGCTTTCAAACTCCGGAACGCAGGTGCGGTCACATCACGTTTAATCTTCCAAACATTCGTTTCCTCGGTTGGTTTTATCGCTGAGCTCTCTGTGAAATGTAAATATTAATTTATGAAATTTATACACGTTTCTAATCTAAATGTAAGTTTCCTGATATATATGATTGAACTGACACCCCAGGCAATATTTGTTGGAAACGGTGTTGAAATAATTAATTTAAGCGCAGCCCTTATGTGCCGTAACCAGTACGGGAGCAATGGAAACTTAAGGATCTCATGCAAGCACCCTGAGTACGGAATCAAATGTAAAGCTGACTGCATACAACGAAGTTTAAAGATTGTGTTAATTATCTGTTAACATAAATGGGAAGATCAAGGCAAAGCTTATAGGAAGTGTCCGATTTGGGGCTTAAAATATCCACAAAATGGTCGGAAATATACACCCATATCTGTTTAAAGTGTGCAATAGGAGATTGACCGCAATTCACCTGGTTTATTCTAGAAACCATTGAATGAAAATCACAGGGTGTTGTTTCTAAATAGTGTACCCCTCAGGTCATTGACTCGTTTCATATTTCCATTTATTTGGCATAAACAGTCATCACCTAAAATTACAACATTATGTTTTTTTCCGTAATTGATCCATTTTACAAGGTTTATTGGCATTTAGCAAAAATTTAGGAAATTCTTATTTATTCAGTTTATTACTATTGGAGCCGGACAAAAGCGTTGCAAATTTTGAGTTTAAGAGAGGGTTTGTATGTTTACAGTAAATCTAATTACTTCATACCAACATATGAAACTTTTAATACTATTATTCTTTGATTTGATTTAAGACAAAGTTTATAAAGTGCATTCATTTTGGGGTAAAGTGTATCGTGGACCATTCATGTATGCTGATGCGTCGGATCCTTTATTTAAAACGTTAAACCTTATACAAGTACCAGATATTTTGAAGTTAAGATCCTTAAAATTCTACTACAGATATTTAGAAAATAAAACCCCTGATTACTTTAACAACATACTTGCAGCTACAATACCTTCTCATCGATATTTCACTCGACATAGAAATGACAGCCAGGTTCTCATTCCTTCTAGAAAATCGACAAAACATTGTATTAGGTATTACCTTCCAACCCTCTTAAAAAATACACAACCCTGTATCAAAGATAAACTTTTCACACATTCTTATAATGGTTTCGCAACCTACATAAAGCTTTTCTTCGTGAAGCAATATAAAGACACTTATACAGTTGCACACTGTTATGTTTGTGGTAATTAAGTGACTTTATATTTACCCTGTATATTTAAGCTTCTAATCTCTGTTCTTACTATTTTTGCCAGTTGTTGCTAATTATAATTTTACCGAAAGGTGGCCTTGGCGATAGCGGATCATAGAATCCTTAGCCAAGGTCATCCTAATATCATTTAGTTCAATTACGAGTTCTTGGTTATTACTTAATTACCACTTTGTCACTGCACACGTTGAAATTCATGTAACCCATTTCACATTATATTGAATAAACTGTTTTGAGTTCTGAGTTCTGAGTAATACATGAATTAAATATATTGTGTTCTAAAGTGAGTTTCCATACAGTAGATTATATCTGTTTTAGACCACTCGTTAACATAACAGGCAAGCACAGGCCCTCATAATGATTATTAAAATTCAGTACGGAATATGGAATTCAAAATACAAATAGGAGACTGTGCAAAGGTGGTTATAAAAGGACAAGGTCCCACAAGTTCAGAAAACTCTTGAAGATTATTTGTACTTGCAACTTTCGTTTGTTTGTGTGGCAGTGGTACATTTTGTGCTACAAGAAATCCTCTGCTGAAGTAGCTCGTCATGCATTTAAAGAATTAAATCCACGACGTTGCCATACCTTAAATTGTCGAGATTTGTTAATCATTGAGGTGTAGGTAAAGGTATTTTACTGATATCAGATGTAACTAATTTATTGACCTTCAACCTCGAACTTCTATACGTTGTACATGTATATATAATTGAAAATCAGCATATTGGTATTTGGTAATGAAACAGACAAATTACTGAATCGGTTTTTAGAAACAAAAAGATTGGTTTTTTTTTTTTTTTTTTTTTTATAAAAATAATAATATCAAACAGAATATACATGCAGATGCACATATACAAGACGTACATAAATGACATTCTAGTTTTTGAAAAAAAAAATGACAATTTTCTCTTGCCAATATCACAGGGACAACAAGTATTCATTTCGAAGCGTGCGTCGGTCAATAGCACGCCTTGCATTGTGGCCAAATCGGGAGACATAAACGGGTTTTCGCAGAGTCTTTGCAAAGTACGTCAATTGCCATTCTGCGATTTCATCAGATCGCCCTCTCAAGCACATTCCGTTTCTGTCATGTGCCTCGTGGCTTCAGTATTTCAGAACAGGTGACTTGCAGTTGCATAATTTATTTACACAGATAAACACAGGTTCCACAGCGCGTGCTAAGAGTCTATTGTTTCCTAAGTCTATCTACCGGGAATGATTGGGTCCATATTTATCTCGCTGTCCCCAACATACCGTTGACAATACCGAAGTAAAAGATGGAACAATCGGCATTGTATCACACGCTATTCTGTTGATATTGCTGAAATTTTCGGGAAACTTTGTTCCATACAGCAAATATTAATTTCGCTATTTGGCTCGATATCTAACTTGTGTATAGGCCTATGCACAAAGATTCGCGTCGATACAATTATGCTGTTCTCTTGGTACAAATTGAAGCGATGCAGTTTTTCGCGTGACTGAATCGCACTGGACCAATGTGGTGCACGAGTACCACTGTTGCAAGCACGTGACCTACTTGTCAATGACATGTTTGCTTTCTGTGACCTACAGATGAGGTTTTCAGGACAGTAAAGACCTCGGGCAGTGTTTGCATCTTGTTGTTTTTAAGTGCGCATATGTTTCATTTCACATCAAAAGTGGTCATATATTTCATTTGATACCAACATTTAGCATTTCTTGACAGAAAACATTTGACAAGATGGTTTAAATGGACTGAGTAATGAAGCAAGGCAGAAAGCGGATCAGTTCGATGGGGTTGTTCCCTATTTATGTGTATCGCATTCCGACTAATCCTCGATTTGTCCATTCAAAATACATGTGCTTGCTCGATCCACTGATCACTTTTATGATTTGCACCTTTTTTAGTCATCCTTTCATTCATCAATTCATCTTTTCATTTTTTCACAATTTCATTTCATTTTTGTTCATTGTATGTATTTTTCAGTTTGTTCCATTTCAGTTTTTCCCTGCGTCAGCTGACTATGTCGTCCTATTGTAGCATCGCCATGCAGTTAGGCTGCCTCAGGGCAAAAAATAAACCACCAGTTTTTCGTATTGATAGTATTTCAGAACGGTACAGTGATTTACAATGGAATTATTTTCGAATTGCTCTTACAATTTATTTTTAACCAATTCAGACATTGAATCGTATTCTTAATCTACGACAGCTAAGGGAAGGCAATTCCTCGAAAATAAAGTAGCCTGGTGTTATTGGGAGTTTAAACACTCAACAGTAGCCTTGCGTTATTCGCAGTTTAAACATTTAACAGACTAAAGGTCTAATCTATCTGGGTCTTTAAATTGATAACTTAATGACCACATTGCAGGTAGATCCGTTAATAAGCATAGTTGATCATGTCACTTTTACCACTAAAGTACTTGGTGGTTTCTGTTCAGCCGGATATTGCCGGAAGGCTGGTTCTAACACCTATATAATTCCACGCCCACAAATATGTCGACATTTCACTTTCCACTTAAAAACTTAGATTGGTATTACGACTAATTTCTCCAGTATACATGTGTAGGTTGGGTTCTAAATACAAGAGTCCTCTTCAGTTGTATTTCAGTTGTGATTATGGGTTATCACTTAAATATTCCTTCTTGGCAAGACCAGGTTCACGCCAGCTGAAATTTAAACCACAATTGTCAACTTTAGACATCCGGACAATGTTGACTCATTTGGTAATGACACAACACGGTTAACCCACACTGCCTAATTTTAAATTATTTTCCATCAAGGTAACGGTTCTAGATATCAAATGTCTTATATGAAGACTGATCCAGTATACATTTCAGAAGTAGAAAGACAGGAGAATGAAAGAAATGTTTGTTTAGCCTTTGAGGCATTCCGTTTCCTCACACGAGCAATTTATGCCACACTCATTGACTGACACAAGACCCAAAGTGTCCGAAATATCAAATACAAAATCCATACGTGCTCACAGTTTGCCTTGGGCTTTCCTGGTTTTTAATGTCAAAAGAGTTTCATACTTTTAGTTGGGACTGCAAGGTACATGTATCACTATGTGAGTAGATCTAAAACAGTGAACAACGGTTGATGTTTTAACTGCACATGGAACAAACATGTAGGTATGCATGTTCTTCATAAGCCCGTGGTTACCTTTTGCAACAGCTCTCTCTCTCTCTCTCTCTCTCTCTCTCTCTCTCTCTCTCTCTCTCTCTCTCTCTCTCTCTCTCTCTCTCTCTCTAAGATTCCGTTTTGTTATGGAAGTGGCGTGTCGTATACATGTATCAAATTGATGTACAACGGTTGGTACTTTCTGTGTGGGATAACTAGAGTGCGGCAATATAGAAATATCTTGAAGGAAATATGTGGATGAAAAACACTTAAATTGGCAGTTGTCCTGAATCTACAGAAAAACCTTAAAGGCTCTAGTGCCCACATGTGTATTCATCTGGGACATAAAGAGTTAACTGTGTCTAGCAGTAGTCAAACATGTACTTGTACAGAAACAATGCGAACACTTTACTTGCCTTCAATTTCCTCCCTTATTTCTTTGTGATAATATATATGAATTAACTGAACTTTTTATTTCATTCCTGTATTTTTTATTTTTGTTTCAGAACAAGTTAATCTATTTACGCAAGCTAAGAAAGCTCAACCCCGAAAGCATACCAAATAAATACATGTAGCCCAGCTCTTGCTCAAACCATAATGTTTTGCGCGTCCCTTGTTTTGATTGTTTGTTTTTAATTTAAACATTATGGCTCGTCAAACAAACAGCTCAGGCCTACATTACTGGCTCCGTGGGGCAAACTACGGCCCCAAAAAGAAATATTTCCAAGGGATGAAAAAGTTATTTGCACAGAGTTTATATGTATATATATATATATATATATATATATATATATATATATATATATATATATATATATATATATATATATATATATATATATATATATATATATATATATATATATGTGTGTGTGTGTGTGTGTGTCTTGGGTGGTTTATGGGCAGAATTGTAATCCTCAGACCGTCTTGTGGGCAGTTGTTTGGTCTATCGGTAGTTGAAAAATGCCCATAAACCATGTTTGCCTTAAATTCAATGCGCTACCTAAGGGGTTTCAGAAACGTACAAATTAGCAAATCTGCCCAGATATTATGGGAAGCTATAAATGCCCAGAAATTGTGGTAAGCTATACTTGGTATATACTGTCCACGGTCCGGTTTGAGCATTATAATTGACCCGCAGACATTGAGCATGACTCACAAACCGGCTGTGAGACCTATCTCATTGTATATTTTTTGTGGGCAGTGTATAATTGCCCATATACCACCGAAAACATGTATATATATATAATACCACCGAAAACATGTATATATATATATATGTATATATATATATATATATATATATATATATATATATATATATATATATATGTGTGTGTGTGTGTGTGTATATATATATATGTGTGTGCATATATATAAATATATATATGTGTGTATATATGTATATATATATATATATATATATATATATATATATATATATATATATATATATATATATATATATATATATATACATATAAGTTAATTCCAGAAAAGGTCCAAAAACCCGTTTCCAGCGCACACCCTGTCACAAGAGGTAACAAGTGGAGCAAATCTTTAAAAACAAACAATCCTTTAAAACCAACACACAATGAAAATTAAATTTATTTTCCCTACACCCTACAATTATATTTAATAAATATACGTTGGAATATGGAATATTTCTAACTGTGAAAAAAAGTTGGTGTTGTAACCATTAGCGTCTAGCTTGAATTACTATTTTTTGGGAAAATGTAATTAATTGTTAACAGTGACTAGAATTCCAACCGTAATCCATATTTTACTGCAATTAATCCTCTGCTTTTCTGCTGTTACTGCTCAGTTCCACAAGCCTGGCATCAGCTGTGATCATGATGGGCTCTTTTTAAGCGATATTAAAGCAGATGTGACCTGTTGCATGGGACTTTGTGAAGGGTGATCAGAGCTGTTAGCTGCGATTCACTGTGACAACACCTTGGAGCATGTCGTAAGTGGTGCTCCTACACTGCTGGGTTATAAAACCAAACATATAATTAACAAAATCGTGGACAACAAAACAGTTTAACCATAAGAATGAAAATTACTTTTTACCACCCTCACAAGATTGAAGTTTCTTCAAACATTTTATATATCTTCAAAACTATTTACATCTTAAAGTCCATTGGGACTTGTCACAAAGAGAATATACATATATTGTTCTTTTAACTATGACAAAAAATAAAATAGAACATTCTATTTTTTCTGGGTTCGTTTTCTTCTTCTTTTTTTTTTTTTTTTTTTTTTTTTTTTTTTTTTTGTCGTTTTAACTTTGTTCAGAACAAAATGGTAACTATTGTATGGTGGCATATTGGTGCCAACCTAATGTTATTTTGTATTTCGTAATTACGAGTTGCTGTCTCATAATTGCCAGATAATATCTCGTAATTACCAGATGATTATCTCGTAATTACCAGTTACAATCTCGTAATTACGAGATACAATTACAACTGAATTCGAGCAGTAATTTGCACCACACCTTGGATGAGCCCATGATTTCGCAGATGTAACATTGAGTGCGGTGCTGTCAATTGGGCCCATAGGTCACGGACTTTTTCTCGGAGTGTTCACCTGATTTTTACATTAGATCGGAGTTAAATACCTTTGGAAATGCAGACAGGAAGCAACCGTTGAAAATTCCAATGCTTTTTATCGCTTCAAACTCCATAAGACACTTCTCGATTTCTAGCCATTTAAAAATTGAGAAGTCGGAGGACATTTTGGGATAGCCTCAGAGACCTCTACAATGGCATCTAATGGAAAGCCTGGAGATAGGTGAAGGACACCCTGCTATACCCATGGTAATGTATATGATGACTGACGAACGTTTTCCTGGTGCAATGAGCCCCACCTCTTTTCGCGTAGACCATACAATTACGGGTGACTTTCGTCATTTTTTTTGTACACCTCTTAATTTGACTTGATTTTTGCATTCTAGTAAGCCGTCAGAACTGTTTCATATGACGTTGATCCCATTCCTAAAGTCCAATAGGCATAAATATTCAGGGTCTGAAATTAAGATCTTTACTTCACATTATTTTGGAGTATTTTCGCGTTACCTTTCATCTCAAGGATTGTAGATCCCTATCAATGTTTTCATGACAAATCATGTTTTGTAGCATTGATATTGTATTATTAGAAGCAATTATATTTGTAATCTGTAATGTCTAACGGTTTAAATATAATTTGATGTTAATTTGTGTACAAAATATTTTATGTTAGACAGTTTATCTGCAATGAAAGATACACAATATTTTCCTCACTCTATGAACAAAATTAGTCATTATAGTACAACTTCTACCACTGCTAACATTACTAGGCCCATATGTAAATACAGTTTTATACACAAAGCACCATGTCAGATGAATTTAGCCAGACTTGGCTCACGATAAAAAGGAAAAAGGAAGAGGATCATGATGACCCTGTGTCTGGTGACTGGAAACTGCTGTTTTAGCAAGTGCTGACCTTACTACCCCATTCATGTGCTGTATCAGTGCTTACTAACAGGGTGCCTAGCAATAAGTGACCAATAGTTTAACATCAACAATACATAAACAATATGTCAGTGTGACTTTTTAATGACAAGGGCAAAATTAACTAAGCCTCAACAATACATAAACAATATGTCAGTGTGACTTTTTAATGACAAGGGCAAAATTAACTAAGCCAAAAGAAATTCCATAGGTGCTTCTCATAGCCGTTGTGGGCATATGAACCAAGATATGAGCAAGACATAATCCGATTTTGAAACACCCACATTAGTACAGTAGCAAGAATTTAACTCCTGGGGGACTTTTGTACTGAGAGCAAGCTACCTGCCTAGACGTGTTGACTATGTCCTGAAGTTGCTTTTAAATGTTGTTGGTACTCTGGCAATGCGCTATTATAGATGTTAGAGCCACACGTTTATCAGTGTCAAAAATTGCCTTTTGAAACATATTTTGGGTGTCCGCCGTGCGTGGGATAAATATGTGATGCAGTGTACTTTATAGCGTTTATTCTGGATTGAAGTCATTAAATAGCCTTGAAATCAGTAGTCAGTGACCATTTATTGCACTTCTGGAGAAGTTGGTGCCAAAACTGATTGATTGCAGAGGGTCCCACATCAGGCATTTATCACTTAGGCGGTTTCTTTGCAATTGGCCAAGCATGGGCCAGATGTGACCAACAGAAAATAAGTGCTGCCCACCTGATACTGGTTGAAAAACAATTGAACCTTTAAACGTCATGAAAACCATGGTAAAAATGAGTTGCTGAATCAGAAACAGCCAGTTTTTTGTTGTGGCATATTGATACATGACCATGGTCATGGAAATTATTAAGTACACCAGGTCCATCCACATTGGAGATTGGGGCCTCCATCTCATGGCTCTAGAGTCAATCAGAAAGTATTTTCATTTTGACTATGATAGGATAAATTATGCCAGAATGGTTACTCTATATCTATCTGAAATAAAATCCTGAAAAGATAAAGATCCAGTGATCCATGAGCAATTCCCGCAATGCATTTAGAGTTGACCATGCACTGTACCAAATAAATGAAGGTTGCAGGCTCATTACAATCACATTGAATCCTAGTTCCTGCACGAAATATTTTCTCAGTTCATCTGAGCTTGCACGATTTGCATAAGAAGCTATGGATATGGATGGCCCATGCCCATCACACCAATTCACCATCATTCTCTGGCAAAGTGTGTCTTTCAACGTCAGAGGAAGAGCATAAAAGCCGTGACCTCCACCCTGCAGAACTTCACGAATCTATCTGAAAACAGCAGTGAAGATTTGTTCAATATCGTTGCTAAAGCCATTGTGCCAGAAAAGGTCAAAGAAGACTTATGTGGGCTATCTGAAGTTGGCTACCAGTTGTTTGAAGTATTTGTTGCTGAACGTATCCAGTCAGAGCAAACAAATCTGTGGTCTCCGAAGACAAATCAGAACCTATAGACTTGGGAAAACACATAGCCAAGAAACGTGCAGTGCGAAAAGGGGAGAAGATGACAGAGTTGCAATAGGACAGATCTTTATGTGCTTGTTTACTCTTGATCTGCAAATCAAGGCCTGGTATTGATTTGAATGCGTTTCTATGGTGCCAAGATCAATGTTTACTGCCGATGGCACTATGCTGCATTGTTCAGTGCAGTATATTTTGATGGTAATCCTGGAAAAAACTTCACGGAGAATGTGCCTTCATTTATCCACGTGGAGCTTACACCTGTGATAATGCATCAGGCAACAGAGTGGCTATAGTATATGCAATGGCAGAGATACAGTCTATGGGCAAACCAGACTGGGTTAAGAATTGTTGCCAGCTAGCTGCTATCTTCACCAGTCGCATACTTGAATTTTACAGGGAAAGTGATGAAGTTCATTTGATATTTGATTGATATGATGAAGTCTGTGTTTGAAGACAGCTACTCGCATCAAATGACAAGGATTCAATCTATCAATATCCTACCACATCATTGATTCAACAAACATTTGTCAAGTTTCCATGAAAAAACTGCTGCCCAAGTCTAAAACAAGAATGGAACTGAGTGCCTTCTGGTAGATTAGACTTTAGAAAGTGCCCACAGAAATTGGGAAAAAAAAGATATAATGGTGGCCTGGGGTTTCAGTGTTAGGCAACACACTGGAACATGGAATACCTGAACAGCAACCATAAGGAGGCTGATACCAAAGCCCTGCTTCATGCTGTCGATATAACAGCTTTTAGTGCTACAAGAATCGATATTCATTCACCAGATACAAATGGGTTTTTCCTATCCATTAGAAGGTATCTAGAGCTGTGTGTGATATATTTTTTGTCACAGGTGTTGGGCAGATAAAACGGGTTATCCCTCTGACACTTATTCTAGATGCTATTGGATCCCAAAAACCGCTGCTTTATCAGCATTTCATGCAGGCAGTGGAGCCTACAACGCTGGTAGGTTTGCCGGGAAAAGGAAAGTTACAGGCTGGGAAATATTCAAGAATGCTAGTACTAGAATGACCACTGCTTTTGAAAATCTTGTAAACATTCACAGCCAACGACAGAAACAATGTCTGCATTAGAACATTTTGTTTGCCAGATGTATCTTTCGAGTACAGAGATTAGAGAGGTGAGGAACTTGAGATGATGGTTGCTTAAATGGAAGCTGGCCCAGTCGGAAAATTACCTCCAACTCAATATGCACTGCAAGGGGCCATCTTCTGAGTTCATTATCAGATGAGTATCTGGAACACTGACAAGAATGCTAACCCTATTTTGCCTTCACCAAAAGCTTATGGCTGGAAACTTTAAAAAAATGAATGGCTCCTAGCTATGACAAGTCAGTCAGCTGCACCAGATGCAATATGCATCTTTTTGGAGTCATTTCTGATCTACTGACTGATACCTGTTTGCCAGCCTGGGACACATTTATGTATGTGGTATTACTTTCTATGTGTATCTATGTGGTACCATTTTTGATCAACTGACTGATACCTATCTGCAAGTGTTAGACACGTTAATTTGCTATCACTTACCATAGGCATATTTGTGGTGCCAATTCTAATCAACTGACTGATACCGGTCTGTTAGTCTTGGACACATTCATATTTTGGTATCACTTACCAAGTATATCTTTGAAGCACCACAACTGTTCAACTAACCCGTACCTGTGTGCTAGTCTGGGACACACTGAAATGGATTTCTGGCGTTTTAATATATGCAAATATACAGTATATAAAAATTCACTGGCCACCATATAAATACAATGTACACAAGAGACAACAGTCTGGTGGAACTAACCATGGCATATCTTTGGTACGGTGTCACAGGACACTATCGATGCAACTTCTGACATCTCACCGACTTCCAGATACTGATGTGGGGAGCTGAATGTTGCAAATCAAAACATTTGTTGCCACTTACCTTTTTAAAACTTAACTGTCCCAAATGCATAAACTGGCTTTACTGAATACATGTATATATCTCTGCCAGTCTGCACAAGTAATGAAATTTGGGCTTTGCGTGGTTGGGCCAATACGTTTTGGAAACAACAAAGTTCGTAGTTAATGAAGAGTATTTGGGAGTCAAGGGGACCGGTTTGGACCCACGGGCTGCCTTTTATGGGTAACAGCCTGTCTTAGGTCGGGAGTGAATTTGTTTCTTCGTATTGGTATTGGAACATGTTTCTTGATTCTGTTGTAACTCTTGAATCCCTTTGCTGTTATTGTTAGGTTGACATTTATGAATATGGTTAATGTTTTTCTTAAGTATTTAATTGTACCTTCAGAGTGCCAGCTGAGACAACATTGTACATTGTAAGTTTAAATACCAAACTGAAGTTGTTGATGCAAGTAGGTTTCTATTGAATGAAAAATATGATAAATTTATCGACCTGTATGGGATTCGAACCCACTACCTTCGGCACACTCGCCTAGCCAAATGTAAAGTCCAACACGCTGACCTCTAGGCCATCGGGACAACCCCAAAAATGGTTGACCAAGGACCCAGGGTGATGTTATAGCAGGTGTGGCTTGTACATTGACACGGTATGCATGTTTCGAATAGATTTGGACGGTAATGTAAATGGCCTTATTTCATCATATTCTGATTAGATATTAGCTTTCTGTTTCCAACCGTACAGATGAGAGTCATGTTTAGGTACCCAGGTACCCCAATCTGGTTTTCCCTAAATTGGCAACCTGTGTATTTTTAATTCCTGGAAACAGAAACAATGGGAATAATAAATTTGTGTATAAATTTGTTAAGCTGGCAAGCTGAGTTTTATTTTCCCACATCAAAGAATATTAGTGCAGCAATACATCTGAATAAGCAGTGATGGAATGAAGATAATATCTGCTGTGAATGACCACAAATGTGAAACACCAAACTCTCTCCTTCACTTAGTAAACTTCATGTGGCCAACAATGAATGACAAGACAAGTTGAAAGTTAATGAATTTACATTAAATATTAAAGCCGAAATTGCAGATATCTGAAGTTACGTTCTGGAAAATGGGAACCCAATCTGCCTACCCTGGCGTCATAGAAAAACTGTCTCTGGTACCCAGGTACAATATTTTCACCAGTGTAATAAAAATTAAAGCCCAAATATGTGCCCTTAACATTTGTGTACAATGTATAACATTCCTACTGGGGAAAAAGTAGGAAATAGAGAGAAGAAATCGTTTTTTTTTTTTTAAGCTTCTGCCTTCTATGTGACGAACTTGCCAAAGTGCTAACATGCATTTATTTTTCGTTCCTTATAATGCCCCCATGCAAAATGCATGGTTGGTTTGCTTTTGGCATGAAAGTCCTACAGGAATTCACACTGCTCCCTGACCACGTCCACTGCACCGGATTCCCTTTCTTCAAAGAATGTTTCAATGGAGGCAGGTATTCATGAGTGCCATAATCGACACCGCAGTGTTCATTGTACATAATCCATCCCGATTACTGTATTTGAGCTGTCCCAAATTGGGGACTGTGCATAAGTAACTCCACCAGCATCAGAAGAACAGCTAATATATATATATATATATATATATATATATATATATATACATACACACATATATATATATATATATACATACACACACATATATATATATACATATATGTATGTATGTACATATATATATATATATATATATATATATATATATATATATATATATATATATATATATATATATATATATATATATATGTTACTGTATTCTGAGCTGTACCAGTTCGGGGACTCTGCACAGGCAAGTCCACTAGTATCAAAAGAGTACCGGATGTATATCTTTGACCACGGAAGGGCCGGGTCTCGAAGCAGTAACCATCGGCTCCAACCACCTCGCCGAAAATGGGACAAGTTAATATCCACTGCACGAATCTCCATTCTTAAAACTCTTCCTACAAATATGTCAGTATGACCTTTCAAGGTCACTAAAAGTTAAAATTAACATTATAAGGAACCCCATATGTAGTTAATGTTTACTTGTAACGCTAGGCGTAGGATTCACCATTAACAAGATTAAATCTGGTGTGCCATATTTGCTGAATAGCAAAGAGCTTGAATTCAACTGAACACTATGCCTGTATCCCCCGATCACAGAATGCATAATTATTACATCATAATCAAACCTTAACATAATCCATTCTTTTCACAAGCTTACTTCATCTTCAGTAAGATTATATTCTGATAAATTTTCATGCAATTCTGTTCAACTGTTTTTGGACAAGAACTTAAAAGTAGCCACACGACATGAAAAGTCATTTTAATAAATACTAGTAGATAGATTATAGCGCCAACTGGTTGCCTAACAGTGAACTACGTGACTCCAAGTGACCCCGTAAAAAATATAACAGCAATTGGCCAAGTATGTCCTGCGAAGAAACTTGACCGCCCCCCCCCCCAAAAAAAAAGAAATAATGAAATAAGATAATAAATAAAAATAACTAAATAAATAACTAAATAAATAAATAAATAATTGCACCATCATGTCATTCACAAAGCTGACAGAAGCCGGACTGCTTAACATCTGTGTTTGCATCAAAGCATTCCATTCAACCTATTTGAGAATGTTGCAATGTATGCACTATAGCGCTACTTCCATGTACAGGAGCAGAACGTACATGCACACAGTCACAGGCGCTCGTAACGTTCAATCAGTCAAGCATGTGCTAATATACGTGGGGGGAGGGGGGGAGGGTGTGAACTTGGAACATCCACAATGACCCACATAGGGCCTTATCTGCAATAAAGTATTGTGTATTCATCTGTGCAGTCAATCATTCGTCCTAATGACATGGGGGAGGTGGCCCTAGACCACTGCGTCGTCACACTGATCTTATACATAAGCTCAGTGTGACGACGGCCACCTCCCCCATGTCATTAGGACGAATGATTGACCGCACAGATGAAAACGCAATACTTTATTGCAGATAAGGCCCTGTGTGGGTCATTGTGCGTAAGATGTTCCAAGTTCACACCCTCTCCACCCCCACCCCCCGCGTATATGCTTGACTGATTGAACGTTGCGAGCGCCTGTGCACACAGTCCCCAAGTTCAACATAATTTCTTGGTCAATGTCCGTTTCTTCAGAGATACAATTTAGCAAGCATGTGCGATTCATCGTCTCATCTTTAACTGGATCCTCAAAACGAATATTCATTGCAGCATGATAATTTTGTTATAAATAAATGTTTTTAAAAGTATAATCCTATGTCAAAAATTCTAAAACGAAACATAAGGTATGGTGGAGGCCTGTTACGTATTTCCTAAATCGGAACCATCGCCAGACTATACCATCCCTAATTCACGAAGCCAAGCGTGTATCCGACAGTGCAACCAAAGCTGGCATATTCAGTCAGTTTTTCTTCAGGGCGTGGTACGTTTACAGCGCTTATAGTTATACAGAAAACACGACTTTGCTTCAAACGTGTCCTTATATACACCAGACTTCTTACGACCATATAAACTAAATACAATAATTAATATCTGTAAGTGTTAAGAAATGTTGAATTTAATTGCTTAATTAAAAAAAAAAATTACCTCGTTTTGTGGCAAAAAGGAAAAAAAAGCACAAACACAAAAAATGGGAAACACCATTTTCTTGTGGGAAATGAAGCAGTACACATCTAGCAGCAAAATAGTATTTCAGATTTACAGGATGTTTATATTAAAATTAAAATCTTAATTTTTAAAAAATAAACAGCCATAAAATTAGAACCATGCCCTTCGTCAAAAATTTTAGATACGGTTTTGATGAGCATTATGTGTCCTTTTATTTGACACTATAAACTAAATCTCATTTTTATTTTTTTGCAATGCTATTTTAAATTTTAAGCGAAATTTAAGAACTGGAAGATTCAATTACACCAAAAGCGGCACTAAAATTTTGTATTTAGTGCCGAAAACAAACTCGGTGTTATGTTTTCTCTCGGAAAATATACACTTTTTAGGGTATTAGGTGGTGACCATGGACATAAATTCAACATTTATACCCGAGAGTCAGAAAGAGTACCACGATCAAATGAATATTGACACCTCTTTTGTTCAGAACCCAACAGCCCCTGATCATATAGAACGAGAGACTGCATCTATGTGAACATGAAGTAATTGATGTTCTCGAATGTCTTTGTTTCCAAAGCCTCTGGCCCAGACGATATTAGCCCTAAACATTTTAAAGCTCCATCAGTAATTTATAAATGTTTTACAATATTGTTTAATATCATATTACATCAAAAACTATTTCCATTTATTTGGAGAGATGCACGTGACACCATTGTATAAAAAGAATGAAGAAAACCTTTGCTAAAACCATCGTCTTATATTCCTTTTAAACTGCACAAGTAAAGGGTTTTAAAAAGTGGCATTCAAATATGTATTTGATGTCTTTAGAAATAATCTGGCGATTTCAGCAAATCAGTCGGGTCTTGTATCAGGTGTCTCCAAAGTTAACCAATTAGTTCCTTTATATCATGAATTGTACATTGCTGTCAATTAACAAAAGGAGGTAAGGGTTGTGTTCCTGAACATAAGCAAGGCCTTTGACAAAGTCCCTCCTGTAGTGACTACAAAGGGAACTACTTTCTCTTCAAAATAAAATCAAAGTACCTGCTAGGACACCCGGGGCTAATTTCTCACCTTGTCAGATGAATTAGCATAAACAAACACTTAGGGATACATCTCAGATTATACCCAACCCTGGATTTTCCCTCAAATCCCAGGTTGGAGCCCAGTCAATGTTTCAAGCATTTAAAAATTCCTCATGTACTCTTTATAAGTCTTGAAAGTTACATGGAGTTAGCTTCAAAATCATGAACTCTATTGCATTCACACACAAAAATTACGGACTGATGTACAGACAGACAGGATAGATGGACATGATGCATCATATAAACTCTGCAACCTTTGATCAGCAGAGCTAAAAGGTAGGACCTACCTTACCTTGGTTTGAGATAGCAAGGGTGTGACAGGCGTCTTGTACTTGCATATAGACCTATCATGCCTCTTCCAGTAGAGCATGATAATCAGCTTCCACCGTTCATTATTCACTGTATGCCATTGCTTTGGTTCTGTGCTTCCCTATCTCTTGGCTGGTATTGTATTGTACTAGATGGGAACATGTATTTTATCCAATAATATATTTTTCATTACTTGTAGAAAAGAAGAAGTTGAATGATGAAAATAAAATTTCAGGCAGTAATCTGTGTGATCTTAGAACAACACTCACACACAAAAATCATAATTTACATGGAAGCTTTTTGCTTTCATAGTCTAGTGACAAGCTGATTTTATGTTTGGCCATAATTTTCTTACCTGCTCAAGAGACAGGTTATCTTACTGCTTTACTGACTAGCATGTGCAAGTTTATGTTTACTTACTGTCTTTTGAATAACCAAATTGTATGCTGACAAGATTAAATCTGACAATCTCACTACCCCCCCCCCCCCCATAAGATCTGCTGAGTAGTTTTCTTCAGAAAATGCATCACTATGTCAAACTATCACATAAAATAATTGTTCATTAAATAACAAAACTATTGCTATTAAAGGCAGAAAAAAAAATTGTTTTCTCTATTTCTCTTTCCCACAAATAGACACGTTCACAATTTTCATCAGAACATCAAAGATATAAAAATATACCACAATGATTCATTTTATTCATGGTATTTAGGCACCACAAACTTTCCAAACATTTAAAGGCTTCAACTTTTGGACTGACCAACCGACACATACATTTTGCAGCACATGTGCTTATTAGCAATGTTTGTGGCATGTTACATTTATAATGTCTGTTTTACATTGTCCAGTTAAGGCAATATAAATACAACATCCTGATTTTTTTTCCTTTTTATAATAGCACTTTTTCAATTCAGTATGCACAACTCTTTTGGCTTTTCAAGCTCATCATGATATCACAGAAGCAATTTATCACATGCTGATACATGCACATGTCTTTATATATTTAAATCTACAGTTTCAATGACAAACTGCTGAAGTGTCACCATTTATTTCAATTTTCCTGCTGAATCTTGTGTTTCAAGGAAACAGATTCTAAGAGATATTATTCCCAGTGACAGGTTGTCTCTGCACAGCTGAGGTGTTACATGCAGGCACACATAACCTGAGCACACTGAAAAACACTTCTAACCCAGTCTTATAACAGAACAAGGTCAGGGTTATTTGTCACTTGCAACACACTGTCAACTCCAGAGGTCACCATGGTTCCTAGCAATTCACTGCCTTGGTTTCACAATCTCTTATCTGTACTTAAACAAGTTAATGAGTATTGCAGAGCAATACATAGTCCCCCGCTCGTCGCCCACGAGGTTGAATGGACTACTACATAGGGGTGTGACCTAGATGAAAAAAAAAAATTAAAAGGCCCTTTAATCCCAACAGGATCAAGTATTGCATAGCTATGTGTAGTTCCTTACCAAAAGTCAAAAGTAACACAAAATTATAGTCAGGACGTGAAAATACTGAACATTTACAAATCACTGTGACCCACATATTTGACCTGGTGACCTAGTTTTGCTTTATGGCACATTCTTAGATTAAGCTTCACATTTGTGTAAAATTTCATTAATCTAAGTTAAAGGGCAAAAAAGTTATGGCCCAGACAAGATTTTGAATGGATTTCACAGTGACCTACATATTTGACCTAGTGACCTACTTTTGCCATGTGACACAACAACTCCCCAGGTAGTATTAAAATGATAAATTTGGTAGCTGTAGGTATTATAGTAAGGGAAATATGGCATGGACAAGGTTTTACATGGAGTTTACACTGTGACCTAGATATTTGACCTAGTGACCTAGTTTTGCGTCGTGACACACTTTTAGGTCACAATACATTATCAGTAAAATTTTATAACAAGAAGTCAAAATTTTTTAAGAATTACAGTAAGGACATGAAAATATTGTACATTTATGTATTACTGTGACCCAAATATTTGACCTAGTAACCTAATTTTACTTTACGACACATTTCCTCTTAAGTTTCACATTTGTGTAAAATTTCATCAATCTCAGTAAAAGGACAAAAATGTTATGGCCCGACAAGTTTTTACATGGATTTCACATTGTGACCTAGATTTTGAACCTAGTGACCTACTTTTGCCATGCTACACTCCAGCACCCCAAGTAGTATGCACATAACAAAGTTAGTAGCTGTAGGTATTATGGTATAATAAATTTGGTGCTGACAAGGTTTTACACAGAATTTTATACTGTGACCTATATATTTGACCTAGTGACCTAATTTCCCCTCATGACACACTTTTGGGTCAAGGTTCATTATCATGTAAAATTTCATAAAAAGAGGTCCAAAAGTTAAAAAAATTACAGTTAGGACCTGAAAATTCTGTATATTTACATATCGTGGTGACCCAAATATTTGACCTAGTCACCTAGTTTTGCTTTATGACACTTTCTTAGACTAAGCTTCACATTTGTGTAACATTTCATGACTCTAAGTAAAAGGACAGAAAAGTTATGGCCCGGACAAGATTTTTCATACATATGTATTCTGTGACCCAGATATTTGACCTAGTGACCTACTTTTGTCACACGATACACCTCTATCCTAGGAAGTACAAACACATTAAATTTGGTAGCTGTGGGTGTTATGGTGTTGGAAATATGGCCCGGAGAAGCTTGGGACGGACAGACTGACGGACGGAAGGACGGACGAGGTGCAAACCTATAGTCCCCCACCAAGTGGGCGGGGGACTAAAAAAAATGCAACAGATATGACAGTACTATATAAGTGCAGTGACATGATGCTCTTTACAAATTGGTTTCATATGACTTCAATT
>OZ026617.1:58313528-58419528 GCA_964020975.1 Hermodice carunculata
TTTATATTCAAGCAGAAGAGATTGATTTTTAATGTATGAATAACTCATGAATATTTTATACCATGTTGAAAAATAATGTCTGAAAATATATAAAACAGTGTGATTTCTGAATAAATTGCTCTTCATAAATAAAAAAAAAGAACTGCCATCACATCACACCAGGTTACATACAGTATCTGTGACCATATTCATTTCTATGCAGTCACAGAAAATTGTTCATGTTTGACTCAGATGGGGAATCCTCTTGTATAGCCTTTTATCATGTTTATTCCCCATTAGGCTATATTTAGAGTCATGCATGGAGCAGCTCGCCACACAGGTTTGTTTCAAATCTTCCCATATCACATTAGTAAAGGTCTTGGTCACTTAATATTTTAATTGCCTGGCAATTAAGCTGCAGCAGGACTTACAAGGCAATGCAAAAACCACTTGACATTGAACTGGACATGTTAGACAAGAACAGATGTAGATTTCTCAGGCGGAGTACCATACTGAAACTGTCAGGGTCCTGTGCAGATCAAGGGTGCATTGTCCCAGACACTCCTGATTTTAATGATTTCCATACTCCCTTTTTTCAAGGAAAGCCCCCCACATCACTGTGTTTTGTTTGCATTTTCATCAAAATTGTGACCCACTGATTGAGAAAAAAAGGCAAGAACACATTCTACATTCACATTCTGCACCTCGCGTGCCTCCTTTCATTGCAACTTCAAGGAAAACATACCTCGTTATCTTTATACAAAAATTTTCACTGTAAAACTTTCATAATAATTCCAGCTAATAAACAGGTCAAACCATTGCCGTTATGGGATGATTTATACATAGAAGACACAGGCAGCTTCTTATATGGACCATTCATAATAGCATCACATCATGCAACAAACTGAACATAATTTTCACCAAGCCAAGCAGCTTTTCTTACAATATAATCTAATATATTCACCAAAATGATGAAAACTAAAGAGCAGTCTGATTTTGCAGACAAATATCTCTCCATTGCCTGCAATACATATGATGCACAAGGAATTTAAGATCTGTTACCTAACATAAGCTCTCACTGGAAGGTATGACAGTCTCCATTCCAGCAGTCCAGACAAGTTCAAAATTAATGACTTTGAAGAACTGTTGCAAACAAATTATAAACATGATTTACTGGCCAAACACGAACACTGAAGAGTCAGTGATCACATTGTTGCTCAACTCTAAAGATGTCATTTGCATTTGGACTACTGCACATCTTGTTATAAGCAATGTGTAAAGACTTCAGTGCGGTAACTTCCTGCCTGCTCACAATGATTCATACAGAGTGTGGAGGTGAAGGGAAAACCATTTTCAGGTGAACACACTTTGGAAGTGATATTGCCAATATAAAGACACAAATATTTGTTGCAGATCAAAATTAATTGCCTTTTAAGGGCCTTAAAAAAGGAAGCCAAAATTAATGACTTTTAATGATTTTTATTGATGCGTAGGAATCCAGTATGACCTGACCAAGTCAAATCTTACTTTATTTATTCTACAATAACCGATTTACTTTGAGTGAATTTGTGACCTTGAAATACAGTCAAAGATGAACAGTCTATTGCCTCCTTTAAGCAGCCTCCAGTCGCTATTTGTTTCTGATGTGGGTGCTCAGCCAACCATATACAAAAGCCTGTGAAGGGAACAAGAGTTGCTATTGATGGCAATCAGACAAAGCAAATTCGTGCTAATACAAAATTTAATATATTTAGTGCCAAGTTTGATCATATTGATATTAAGTGGTCCTGTGGCCTTGACAAAAAGGTCAAAGGTTACACAACTGCACTCACCAAGTTTAAATTTTGTCAGACGCCCTTATTATTTTAGCACGTTAAATCAAGTTTTGTGACATTTTTCAGTTCTCAAACTAAGAAATAGATTCCCTTCAACTTCCACCTTGAGAGAATCTGCATTTAAAAGCGTTGTCCCACTAGATGCAAAACGTGAACAAGTTTGACAAACTTTCATAAAATCCTATGCAATGTAGGCCTAGCTAATGAAAACAGATTCCACTCAAGCAGCTCTTTGACCTTGAGGATGTTGCCAAGGTCACCCATCTGCAGAGGATCCAACCTGCAGAACCCAGCAAAGGGGGAATAATTATGAAAACAACTGCTGTCAGTGGGAGCCTCATTCACTTACTATAGGGAGCACTGTCAATCACGCGGGACATTGTAAAATTTGATTGATTTTCTTGAGAAGAGTGCGTGGAATTGTCGCGCCCAAGTTGGGAGGGTTGGAGCCCTTGCATTGATCTGCAATTCTATGCTATGCCTCACATGTACCCATAATCTGTCTGGTGAATTCTATGTCTTTTGGTTCAACGTTTTTTTTTTTTTTTCTATTACATGTAGTTGTCTTGAGACGGGCATACATAAACATGGAAATTAAATTTCACTTCATGGTACAGTACTGTTTACAAAAAACTGACTGAGTTTGGCACTACTTAACACATAGGCTTTTATGCTTCAATATATGCGAGATTTTGAACCAACACATGTACCAAGCTCATAAAAGCACCCCTGACTTAATAAACCCATTGGCCATGCCAGAGCTATCAGTTCTGTAAACCAGTTTTTCCTGCTTTATACACAATTCAAATCAATGTCATGCATGTTTGAAAATTAGTGCAATGGCAAAAAAATGAATTTATAAATAATAAATATTCTAATAAAGTGCCTTGCTGGTACATGTGGTCAGAGGAATATATCATACTCTGCATTAGCCAACCTGGGAGATATAGATACAAGTATATACTGTAAAAAATTTATGCATGTACATTTGTACCTACAGGACTGTGTAGTAGTAGTCTCAGTCTTCAGAGACCAAGCAAATCACACACCACCTGCCTTTAAAGACAACTTTTCTTGGATACTAGATGCTTTGTACTTTTCCTGTTACTGACATTTCTCATGAAAGACCACTTGTCTTCAGAGGCCACTATTAAGTCATCATTTAGTGTGCTCTCAAGACAGTTTTTTTTTTACAGTGCATACATGTACAATGTACATGTATAGGACACAACACCACTACAACAAAACAAAAGGGCTCTGTGAAAAACTGACCTTGCCAATCAATTGATAATAAACACCACCCTGGTAATTTTGTCAAAAACATAAATTACCATTGCAATCCCTACTGAAATGGATAGTATTCAACAGGAATGTAAGCATTAAAACCAACAGGTGCCCAAATTTAGGGGGGAAAAATCATTAAAAATCAGGGATCAAGACTGTCACCACATGGGGAGCAACTTCGTTTGACCCTTCCATGAAGTACATTTCTCCCAAAGATACAGCACAATCTCACAGATGGTTTTGAAAAGACACAAAAACATATATATTTTTTTAATTGCAACACCACCTGTTAAAAAAAAAACTTAAGGTCTAAGCGTCCCTAGAAATGTTCCTATGCAATTTTGAAAACAATAAGCTAGGCAGTTTCAGGGCAGATTTTGCCAAAAAATGAACAACAATTCATGAAAAACCAAAAAATCAATGGAACGTGGCCATTTGAACAAACTTGGTATACACCCACCCAAGGTACTTCCTTACAAAGTTTGAAGAAAAATTGACTCACAGTTGTGGAGAAGAAATTGAAAATTTAATGTGAACTGCGAACAGACAGACATATGATCAAATCGACGAATTGATCAACAATGGATCCCCAACCATCCTATAACCTCGGCTGACTTGTCCAGTTTTAAATGAAACTTGAATTGAGCCTCTGATCACTTTGTACTATGGCTGACCACTTTGAGGGTCTACTGCATCTTCTGAATCATTACTGTTATTTATAGTAATTACCTCTCACAAAATGACACTTTTTTATAGCACATATATTCGGCTGCAGAATAGACAGATTTCGGTGAACAACAGATACTATGTTACTTCTAACAGGCCTCTTGCACACATGAAAATAATGAAGTAAAAGGACAGAGTCACAATTGCAGACTTTTTATACCTTTAAAGCTATATGTATATATGATAATACATATTTAGTAGTACAACTGTAATTAAACTTCTACAACATTTGAGAGATATTGTTGGCATTATTTCAGCTTCATCTGAGCTTTGAAAGCAGAACAGATAAAAAGACCCAGAGGCATTGATGTGGCATCATAATGAAAAAGTGGGGGGTTCAAATGCCTGAAGATTCCACTCCCAAATTGAGCAACACAAGAATAATGACAGAATAATGCATACATGTGATTAGATTTATCACATGCAATTGCAGCTCAAATTCAACACACACAAATACAATTATGCTGAACACTTTGTGATCATGAGTGTAGCTACACATAAATGGTACCAGCAAAATCTGAGGTGACATTGTTAAAAAAATATAAACATACATGTACTGGGACAGATCTTAGACTACACTTCAGAAATCTGAAGCCCAAATTGGAAATTGAGGCTTAATTTTACCAAAATTTAGTCATTTAATAATTCATTTTAAAATACATTTGCCGTTTTCACATTTCTTTAGCCAAATGCAGAAAACATCTGCATTTGGCTAATGGCCAGAGCAGTTCCCGAAACATAAACATGTACATGTCACCAGATTTTTTTTGTAAGCATCACTAAGGACTGGTATGTTGTAGACATGCAGTGAAAACTCATTATAATGACACCATCTGTTCCTTAGAAATATATCCGATAACCAAATATGTCAGATAAATGAATCAAATAACAAAAAAAGTGAACTTTTTATTCAAAATTTGTGTCATTATAACATGTTGGAAATCTGAGTGTTGTTATAATGGGGCTTCACTGTATTTGACACTGGTTGGCATTTTCAAAGAACATATAATACCATATACACAAGTCATGCGTATACACATCATAATGAAAACTTCTGAGCTTTTTGCTGCTGGCTCAGATTTTAAGCAGCATATCACAGCAACCAATGTTATAAGTAATACATGGAGTTGGCAACTTCTGACTTTAATGGAAAGGGGATAAACAACTTCCCAATTACACATCAGGGTTTGTATATATGACACACGAAACCAGGTTTTATTAACAAAATAACAATATTAATATAAATCATAAATGCACAATATTTCAAAAGGTTACAGCAACTTAAAACAAAACTTTCAAACTGAGACATTGAAACATGTACATGTATCCTGCATTATGCACATGTGCTTCATCATAACGTCCATGTACCTGCCAACAAAGACTGGATTTCAGACCTCTTCTTGTGTTGACCTCATATGCTAACCCGTATATCAATTTTGCTGGTAGCGATAGCCAATCAGAATTTACCCCCTGGCAATCCAATGGATGGCTTTGTCCATGCACCTGCATACACCTAGGTCATCCTTAGATCAGAGGGGTTATTCAAACCATGGCACTGTGACGGATATAAAAATGAAATCTTACTGCTAACTGGATGCCATGATGCCACAATTAATTCCCCAAACATGATGAATGGTCTTATAAACAATGAAGTATCAGTTTCATCATTCATGTCCATTTCTTATCTGCAGATGGGGTCCTAGGATATGTATCTTGTTCTGAATATTTAGTTGAGCCTTTTCTAAGAGAATTTAGTCCACTTGGAGGTTTCCTGTCACTGGTGTTTATGTCAACATCATTGAGCAGATCATCAATATCATCATCATCACCATCATCAACAGGCACATCAGCTCTTTTAACTTTTTTCTTGTGACTGCTGTTCCTCTGTACATGTACACTATCGTTTCTTGTTTTACTGGTTTCTTTTTCAAGTTCTCCATCATCTGACGAATCATCCCAACTAAGTTCAGATGCGGCTGATGTATAACTCTTAGCAGAGGATTTTGAACTATTTCTTCCTGAGGGAGGCTTATTGCTCCTATCTGCTGTCACAGAGTCTTTCTCAGATACGGTAGTCAGGGAAGCTCCTGAGAGCTCTCTTTCATATTTGCTATCAGACACAATGGTATCAACCCCAGAATCACGACTGGTGCTTGACGATTCTCTGCAGTCTCCATTACTTAATTGCTTCATCCTCTTTTTATTCTTTTTCTGATGTAGTCTCTTCACTTGTGCTGCTATTCTCTTGAGCTCTCTCAGCCCAGAGTCTTCATCCTGGTCATTCTTTGTGTCTACTGCCCGTTTCTCCGACTTTTCACACCCCTGTTCCTCTGTGTCACTTTCTGCAGTTATAAATATTTTTTTTTTATGGGGTTTATCCTTACTTCTACCATCACATGGTGTCCGTCTACTACTGTCTGACTCTGATGATGGTCGGTTTGTCCAGACATCTGGTGGGACTGGGCGCCGACCTCCCTCACGACTGCTATTAGACCTGGGTTGACCATCAACCCGAGCCTGGTTGAGGACTAGTTTTTCTTGTAATTCTTCAATTGTCTTATCTTTCTGTTTCAGTTGTGAATTAAGATCAGAGATTTGCTCATCCTGCTCTGAAACCTTAGCTGACAGCTCCAGGATAATCTTTGTACGACTGTCATCAAATGCATCACTTTTTGATACCCTGCTGGCAAGCAAGTCAAAGTCATCTCTAGGTTTGCCTTTCCTTGTGCCCGACTCTGCATCTTTTAAGCGTTCTGCAATGATAGCATAATGGAAAATAACAAAATAAAATGTTTCTTTGGTAGATAATTTAAAACTGCTCTGTGGTACAAAACAGTATGACTTCTTCAAAATACAACTAAGCCTGGTTCAATACATGAAAATTCAACAATAAAAGTACCACCATGGACACAGAATAAAAACTATTTTGTCCCAAAAAGTATGAAGTTACCAAACATCACTCCAAAGTTTTGTCCTGGGACATTGTAAAACATCATTTGGTGAAGACCAAATATTTTAATATATAGAACAATTATTTTCCGTATTAACTTCTCTGTAAAGAGACCATTCCCTTGTTGCAGTGATCTTTATACATGTCTATTTCTATTTTGTGTTCTACATTAGTTGCACCACATCCAACCTGCACCAAAGGAAGCTAGTTATCAAGACTCTGTCTTATTCTGATTTGGAAACGGGTTAATCATATGCAAACTAACATGTGTTTTCATTAATCATAATGCAATGTCAACAAATTTCTTAAAAATCATGAAATGATAACGATGACACTTAAGTCAAAACCTTTGGTGGAGAGCAAGATCATGTTATATGGGCACCAAGTTTGATGAGAATCCACCATGCAAGTTTCAAGATAGAAGCCAACAAGAGACCTGTGATAGTCTGTGCTCAGCTGACCTTGCATGCACAGACTGAAGTGGTCCTGTGAATTTCAGAATGATGTCAAGGTCACATCTGTCTAAGACCATCATTACTGTTGCCACCTTGTACATATCCCCTTCATAATATCAATTTTGATAATTTGTGTAAAATCAGAAAACGACAGCACCACCACGCAGTGAACAAAGTTGGCGGAGATCAACTGCATGTACATTTCCAATAAGTTTGAAGAGGATCCAATTCACAGTTTGGAACAAGAAGTCATGAGAGCAAAAACAACCATCAAGTTTGATGTGGATCTGACTGATGGTTTTGGAGAAGAAGTAAAAAATGTAAATTGGGGACGTTGGTTGGATGTACGGACAGACAGACAAAGGATGGATGATGGATCAAGACCACCCATAAGCAGTGATAAGATCACATAAGCTCATTTGACTGACATGTCAACTGAGCCAACAATTACAAAAACCCATTAGCAACAGAAAAGGTGCTGTTTTACCTGTCTAACTAATTGAGGTCAAGTGGTACCTGGAAATGTCCGAATGCAACCTCAAAAGTATTGGTCAAATGGTTTCAGAGATTTTCAAAGATTTTCCCCAAACTGGACAAAAAGTATGTGTAGATGACCATTTGAACAAACTCAGAAAAGACCCATCCAAGGTACACCTGCACCAAATTTGATGTGGATGTGCCAATGTTTTCTAATAAGCCCAAATGAAATTGTTAATGGATAGATGTGAGGATGGAGAGACAGATGAAGGTTCATCACCAACACTTAACATGTTTGAGGAGTGTGACTATATCAAAGCAGAAATACATGCATGTAAAAAAAATTGCTACAACTTGGCATATTGCCTGCTCCACTTACCATAACGTTAGAGACAAAGTACTAACCTGTTAGCTTTGTGTTCTCTTCTGTAAGCCTGACAATTTCATCTCGCAGTTCAAAAGATTTCACAGACGATTCTTGTTTTGCTTCAAGAAGTTTCTTATTTGCCATCCTCAACTTCTTTTTATACCGTGCTTTCTGCAAAATGAAACAGCAGCATGACTTGTACAGTCATGAGAATCAGGACAAAAGATGCTGCTATGTATATATTTCAGGATATATTTATGGCAAACTAGGATTCTGTGGTAACTGGCAGTTACTGCAATACTGTACTTCTACAAATGTTTGTGCTGAATATGTAGTGCGCTTTGTGCTGCCAATGAGTGTGCTTAATATAAATGAGTGAAAATTTCTCAAGAAACAGCAACACAGGAAAGATCCATTCAACCCTACATGCATGTAGGATATTGTGACATGAGTTACATTACCCATGCATCTCTTGCTACATGTAGCCTAGACAGTTTATTTTAATACAAAATGCACCCTCACAGAGTAAAATGATTCCATGTGCCATCCGAACAGGCAGAAACAAGACGACTGTGGCAGTCCTGTGCTCAGCTGATATGTACATATACTCTTGTTATTTTTTTTTAAATTCCCCCCCCCCCCCCAAAAAAAATCAAAAATAAAAAAATCAATGGAGCTGACCCTTTGAACAATCTGGTAGAGACCAACCCAAGGTACATTGCCACCAAGTTTGAAGTAAATCTGGAATACAGTTTTGGAGAGGAAGTCGAAAATATGAGTTAGCTTTTGCATGCCGATTGACTTGCATAGTTATCAATTGGAAAGATGCACTTACAGATAAGTACCCAAATTAAAAAAAAAAAAAAAAAAAAAAAGTTAAAAATTAGGACTCCTCAGCAGTGCTACCTAGTGTACAACTTTGTTTGACCCTTCCACAAGAAACATGTACATCAAGTTTCTGCTTCATCTGAGTCATGGTTCTGGAGAAGCAGTTGAAAATAGCAGTAACACATAAAAAATCATAAAATATTTTAAAAAAATTGCAGGGCCACCTGGTGAATAAATTAAGAACTAAAAGTCCTTATGAGTGTTCCTGTGTGATATCAAAGCAGTCGGGTGAGCGGTTTTAGAGACGAAATTTTTTATAAAAATTTGCCCCTGCCCCCCACCCTCCAAAAAACAAAAACAAAATAAAAATCCAAATATCAATGGAGGGTGACCATTTGAACAAATCTGCTAGAGGCCCACCCAAGGTACATTGCCACCAGTTGAAAAGATTCTTAAAAATCAGGAATCTGCAGCACTGCCCCCCCCCCCCCCCCCCCCCCGAACAAATTTGTTTGACCCTTTCACAAGGGACATAGCATCAAGTTGCAGCTTAATCTGAAAGACAGTTCTGGCGAAGAAATCAAACATAGCAAAAACACAAAAAAAATTCTTAAAAACTTAGAAAAAAAATTGCAGCACCACCTGGTATAAAAATTTAGATCTAGGAGTCCTTAGGAGTGTTCCTGTGTAATATCAAAGCAATCGGGTGAACGATTTGGGAGAACAAGATTTGCCCAAACCAAAACAACCAAAAAAATTTATTAAAAATTCAAAAATCAATGGAGCATGGCCATTTGAACAAATCTTGTAGAGACTCACTCAAGGTACATTGTCACCAAGTTTGAAGTGAATCTGGAAGACGGTTATAGAGAGGAAGTCAAAAATGTGAATTTGCATTAGAATGCCCATTGACTTACATAGTAATCAATAGGAAAGGTGCATTTAGCAGTAAGTACCCAAACTGAAGTCGTTAAGAATCATGAATCCACAGCAGTGCCACATAGTGAACAACTTTGTTTGACCCACCCACAAGGAACATATCAAACAAGTTTCAGCTTAATGGGACTGACGGTTCTGGAGAAGAAATCAAAAACACACACACAAAAAAAAAAAAAAACCCAGAAAATTGCAGTGGCACCTGGTGAACAAATTAAGAACTAGGAGCCCCTGTGAGTGTTCCTGTGTGATATCAAATTAAAGCAATCGGGTGAGCAGTTTCAGAGAAGATTTTTTAAGATTTGCCCCAAAAAAGAACAAAAAAATTCATAAAAAATCCAAAAAATCAATGGAGCATGACTGTTTGAACAAACTTGGTAGAGACCCACGCAAGGTGCATTGCCACCAAGTTTGAAGTAAATCTGGCTGATGGGTTTTGAGAAGTCAAAGATGTGAATTAGCATTAGAATGCCCATTGACTGACATGCATGTATTAATCAATAGGAAAGGTGCATTTACCGATAAGTGCCTGAACTGAAAAAAAACAACAACAAAAAACATCACAAATCAAGAATCCACAGTATTGCCATCTAGTCACAAAATTTTTTTGAATCTTCTACAAGGAACGTATCAACCAAGCTTCAGCTCAATGGGACTGACGGTTCTGGAGAAGAGATAAGATAAGCTCACTGACTGACAAGTCAGGTGAGCTAAAAACAGGGCACTGAAAATAATGTAGTTTCAGATTTGCAAGTCATGACCTGTGTACTGTATGGCCATTTCTGTCAACTTTCAGAATTAACTATTTGAGTTAGGAAGAAAAAACAAGGTTTCAGACAAGTAGGTCATGACCCAACAAATATTGGTTACAGACACTAATAATAAAATGTCCAACTTCACTGTACACGTAGGTTTACTATTAATTACGCAAGGACATCTTTAAGGGCCAAGCAAATTTTGATCAAACTCTTCAAAAACTTCATGGATGCTAATCACTAAATAGCAAAATATGTCATAACGAAGGATAATTACCTCACATTGACCCAGAAATTTAAACAGTTCTACATCTTTGCCTTATAATGTACATGGGTACCGAATTTGAAAAAAAAAAGTCTGTCCTCATATTATCAACATAACAAATATTGACCAGATGGCTCAATGGACAGGCACCTAAAAACATAATGCCACACCTTTAACAGTGGAGGCACAAAAATCTGTTGTCATTTTTCCAGTCCAAGCATGACTGACTCAAAAGCTATGCAAAAAATTGCCTGTATTTTTTTTTCCAATTTCTTGTCACCATTGGAATACATACATGTAAGAGAGAATCAAAATAAACAATATGGATACATTTACTTTGATTCAATTCCAGTACAGTACAAAAAGAAATGAGCAGCTGATATGAGTATGGATGTTGTTATCAATAATCTTCTATTGCATCACTCACCAATTTAGCTAACTCATCTTGTGATGCTTCAGCTTCTTTTTCAAGCTTTTCTATGTGATGGTCTTTGACTTTGACAGTCTCTGTACAGTCTTGTTCCTCAGAGGCCACAGCCTGTTGGTGCTCCTGATCCAGCCGCTCCTGCAAAGCCTGTATCTGATCCTCTAGGTCCAGTTTGCTGCTCTCTGTTTCACCAAGCTATATAGTGAACAAGGGAAAGACACTTTAAATATTTCAAATAAGATGTTGAAAAAACATTCCAAGGCTTTAAAGTTGCTGGTACTGACACCCTGGAGTTTCACAAGGTTACCCCAAGCATACCAGAAATGGGACCTTTATAAAAGTGGTGGCCTGTCTTGATGGGAAAATACTTGTAATGAAGTCATTTTGGGCTTCTGTAGATGCAAAAACCTTCAAAACTTACTTGTAAGAGCCAAATTCATACACCACCCCTCCAGCACCACCACCTAACTCAGAGATACAAGGCAACTGTCCAACCAACCCACATGACCCCTGCACATCCCAAAACTGCAACATCTGTAAAATGGTTAAAACACGAAAACAACTTTTCCAATCTTCATCTACAAGTGCCACCTACCAAACAGCCTGTACAGACTGCGAAAGTTCCAACCTAACTTATGCACTCACTTGCCTAAAATGTAGCCTCCAATATATCGGTGAAACTAAAAGGAGGATTAGGGATAGATGTTTAGAACACAACCATAGCATTCGTCTCCATAAACCCACCCCCCTCAGCAAACATTGGGAAACCGATAATCACAGCACCACTGACATCCTTTTTGTCCCAATTTTAGAACTAATAGGCAGAAGCCCTAACTTAGAATCAACCACCCTTGAGAAGGAAAAGAGAAAGACACTGGATCTACAAGGTTAACACTTTAGAACCCATGGGCCGCAATGCCTTGGGATAAGGTGCCTTTGCCATGTTAGCCTTCATCTCACTTGTATTTTACATTATACTTTCCTACTTAGTTTAGTATTTACTGGGAGACTGCTGTACAATAAATGTAAAGGTCCCGATAATTCAAATTGCAATAAACATACACTGTCGATGCAATTGCTCTGGACTAAACATTAGTGTCCTCTGCATCTACAACTAAGGTGGAGATTTACTCTGCCTTCATTATTTAGCTACCTGTGGCCTTTTTTCTGACTTGTCTCCAGTCATTTCCATGATATTTGGTGTCTCATATATACACATACAATACATTTTTTATGTAAGTCCTAAAGAATATGTATAATGTAGCTGATACATTTAAGTGAGTTAAGATTAAAATTGTTTTCTTTTCTTTCTTTTTCATGTTGTACAAATATTCCAGTTCCATACTGTCTTCCATTCCTTAAAAGGTATTCCCAAGTCAACGTACGCAGGATATCAATGCTGTCCAATTAAAGTTGCCCTGCCCTCTTGAAAGCTGCAGAGATCACAGCATTGTAGTAATGTCAGTGTTTGTTTTGTCATTTGGCGCTGCCAGATCAGATCTGATCTTGAAAATGGCCAACATGGGGAACATGAAAAATTATATTCCAAGCACAAGTCCACATTTAATACTGATATTTAACTAACGGCTTTAAAGTATGTTGTCATGCAAGTTTTGAATTCATAAGTTGTCACTGTTGATGTTTGTTGAAATACAATTTTAAGAGAAAAAAAAAAAGAATCGGTATAACATTTTCTCCTCTTTTCTTCTATTTCTCTTTATTTAAATGATCCCCCAAGCTGTTACATTGTACATGGATACAATGAAAAAGGGTTAGTTTTATTCACCTGTTTTTCCAGATTCTGGACTTGAAGCTTCAGTTTGGTGATCTCTTCCGCTGCATCATTCTCGGCTTTATGTGAAATGTTGTGCTGCATCACAAAGCATGCATCAGTTACATCAGTTACAAGATCACATGCATGCTAGACTGCTTAACAGTATCAATGAGTCATATGGTCACGTGAGACCATGTTAGCAACGTATTGCATAAGTACTGTACATGTAATTTCAATGCTAATATTTATGCTGCTGGTGCTAGCATAGTTAACAATTATGAAAAGTGAGGTTGACTTTTGAAGCCAAATCAATTATGTACATTGTGTGTCATCAAACACTTGACTGTATAGTCCCATCTTGATAAATTACACAAACATGACAATGTTTTCCATTTTCAACCTGCTCATCCATGTCATTGGGGGACTTCTCATTTTGTAGTGACTGTTAAAGAAAATCCAATAAAAATCAAATAACGTTTCAAAAGACCCAAAGCCATATAATTCCATGCATTACTTGAAAAAATGAGGCTTGAAAACTAACCTGTCCATTACAAATAATATGACACAAGAATGTTAATATTACGAGTTTGGACCATTCAAACTATCTAAACTTTTGGGAATTTGTTGGAAAACCCTGCAAATGTCAGGACAAGTAGGGTGCCTTGTGGTCAATGTGATAATGTTCTTAATTGCATGTACATGTATTTGGTGATCTGGTTGAATTAATCATGTTTGAACATTACATTTGCTGTTCCAGATACTTCGTATGTTTCCCTGTTTGGAAAAAGTGTAAAATTGGTAAAGGTACACAGTTTTGAAGACCAACCCTTATATACCAGGCAATTTTCCATCTTTCTCCCCACACACTGTGCTTAAGAACAAAATGCATACATGTACTAGTAGAATAACTACATACATGTATATGGCCAAAAGTACAATTTCGTGGGCACTATAAAATTTTCAAATTCTATCCTTTTCTGAGCTAAGATAGGAAGTAGTGCTTCAAAACTAATATCTTGATTGGTCCATCTCACTACATTTTTTGGACCATCATGAACATCTTATACTACATGTAATTAACTTCCTAGAGTCAGCTTCTCACTTACCTGCTTCTCTTTGGAGCTTTGAATACTTGTAACTTTGGTGTCATCTGGCTGTATCTTGCTGCTGTTTGTTCTTTTCAGCCTAAAATCATTCAACATTATATTTAGTTCTAATATGGTCAAAAAACTTACATGAACGCTGTAATTATGTTACAATAATCATACATTCATAATGGTCAGTTCCTGTGCCAAATTTATCTTGCAAACACATGTTGAATTCCTAGCCAACAAGATATACATGTTAAGCTCAAACACAAACTTTAAGTAAGATGCTTAATATATGAATGCTGATGGAAGTCTGGAACTTGTGCTGGTTAAATTTGGTGACACTTGAGGACCTGTTTCCACCAAAATCTCCTTTGAGAAAGGGGATTTAAAATCCCCACAACTATCAGCAGCAGCACCACCACCACCACCGACTCACTACTGACATTAGTGGGTAGAACTTATGAAATCTGTTGGCACCAGTCGTCCAGCTGTCCAAATGTTGAGCTTTTTGTGTTTTTAACTTCATCTCAAAACCAACTACATGGATTGTTTTGATCTTGCACCTGTATCTTCCCCAGGTGGTCCTCTCCCAAGCTTGTGAAAAAGATGATAATACATTAATCTTTTTATGAATATATTAAATTTATTTTATTTTATTTTATTTATTTTTTACTTTTCTTTGGGGGGGGGGGTCTCCTCAAGAGCCACTTGGCTCATGTAATTACTTTCACATTGCATACAGGGTTACTTGAAACGGGTCCTTTTTGGGGGGGGGGGGGGTTAAATTATTAGTAAAGTCTATTTTTGACTAACTCCAGAATCGCCCAACCAAATTTAAATTTTATCACAATATAATTTAACACAAGCTGACAAAAGTTAGCAAAAATGGTGAAGATATGCCAATTTTTGATGAAGGTACTGTTGAATGTCAATACAGTGAGTGGGATGCCTTGTGTATTACTATATACACACAGAGGAACGCACACAGTCACAGCACACAGACGTTTCAATTCGCCTGTGCATTTACCCCACATCAGGGGTCTCACTAAACACCGGAAACAAGAGGAACCAAGCGAAAACAAGAGGAACCAAGCGAAAACAAGCGAAACCAAGAGGAAACGTGCGGAAACAAAGCTATTAATTTTAGTACATGTAAAAATAAAAGGTTATTGTAGCCCAGAAATGTAAGATTATCATTTCTGTGGTCTGTGTATATGGGAAAATTGCACAAGAAGTGTCGATGTACGGTAAAACCGACGCCATTATGTTGGTGCGAAAACAAGGTCAGATCGGTAACGTCACTAAACATAGAAAACAAGTGTCGCTATATATAGTACGGAATAATCTTTCATTGAAACTGACCGACGTGTACCAAATTTAACAATATTTTATAACATTTAACAGCAAAACTTTCAATATTTGTAATTGCTCTCCCCGTTGCTTTTATTATTATCAAAGTTAACCACATTTTACAACATCCAGGAACGGGGAACGTCACCTGGGAATATGGGATCGAGCTGAAAGTCCGAAGTGAGGCTGGAAACAGTATTATAAAAACTGTTAATGCTGACGTTATGTAACTCTGGTAGCTCTTTGCTATCATTGTTGGCTTTGAAATTTATGAATACGAGTCATGTTTTTCTGTACTATTAGAAACAAATGCTAGAGACAAATGTCAGAAACAAATGCAAGTCTGATTCTTGATGGGGGTGTCAAATTCAAATCTTACATTTTTTGAAAAAGAGAGAGAGAAAGAAAGAAAGAAAGAAAGAAAGAAAGAAAGAAAGAAAGAAAGAAAGAAAGAAAGAAAGAAAGAAAGAAAGAAAGAAAGAAAGAAAAGGACATGTAGATGTGTTTCACAGCAAATCTGTATGTGTGCCCTGAAAGTCAGGATTATTGGAAATGCTGCATATCATTTGGTGAAAAATCAGATCTGCGACTTTCAGGCTGAGAATAAATTTGCAGGTTCTGGAATTTATTAATAGATTCAATATGTCTATAATTTAGAATATTTTCACTTGTCATATGTGCCTATGTGCCAAAGTTGCATAAATTAAAATCATACAGCCTTGCTTCCGTGTTCAATGGATATAGGGCTGTATCACAAACATAAATTGAAGTTGATTTGGCATCTCTATCTATAATAGTTTTGAAGATATTCATGATTATATTTTTTTCATAAGTGACAAATTTTCAAAAATTAAAATCCTACAAGTTTGTTTTACTGGTCAATCAAAACTTTATATCACAAAACTGTAAATTCAAATTGGTTTGGCATCCCTATCTGTAATAGTTTTGAAGATATTCATGATTTAAATTATGCACAAGTTCCCAATTTGCATATATCAAAATTCAACAACTTTTCTTCAATGCGCAAGGGAAAGTGCTGTATCACACACCTATACACTATAGATGGTTTGGCATCCTTATTTCCAATAGTTTTGAAGATAATCACGATTCAAACCAGGCAATAATACATTAACCCTTAAAGTGCTCATCACTGCTACAGTTGCTTTCTCATTACCATTAAACATACACTGGTTAAAAGAGTCAAATTCCTCAGGAAGATAAATTTTCATTCAAATGCCAGCAAGCCTTGTCTGAAGCAAAAAGTAGTTTTAGTCAGCAGCTTTCCTCAGGACACTTTGTGCGCAATGTAACCCAGCGAAAGGTGTTGACCCAATCCGAAATCAACACTTTAAGGGTTAAAATCATACAACTTTGCTTCACAGCTCAATGGATAGGGTTTCATCATAAACCCATCAATTCAAGTTAGAATGGTATCTCTATCGGTGCTAGTTCGGAACATATGAAGGCCTTAACTCAACTTATCCATATATTTATCTAGATTCAATGCGACCAAAAAAAAAAAACTTCATGAAAAGAGATTTTACTCAAGTACCAACATTCTTAATAGTATCAAGTCAGTGCCGGAAACAGAAGTGTATTCCCATTACTTTTTATTGTAATTTACAACATAATAACTTAAAACGTTGCAGAAACAGCAAAATTTTTGTGGTAAAATTATGTACATAGCTGAAATCATCACATAAATTTTAAGGTAATTATGAGGTTAATTGAACATGCAATCAAATGGGAATACACATCTCTAGCCCTGAAAAAAAAAACACAGGGGTTCCTGAAATATTATGTGTATTGAATTGTGTATTCACTCTCCTATTCCATGAAAACTCTTCCCATTATGACGTGAGGGAAAAAAAAAACGCAAAAAATTACGTGTATTGAATTGTGTATTCACCTGAATACACAGATAATTGGCAATCGTTACCTCTCCTATTCCATAAAAACCCTTCCCATTATGACATTTGAGAAGAAAAACAAACAAACAAAAAACAAAAAAAACAAAAACAAAAAAAATGCAGGGGTTCCAGTGAAAACCTGGAAGAAATCATTTTCTAAGAGTTCCCAATTTATGTTTTTTCGCTTACAAGTAAATACAATCAAATATTAACCAAGAATAAACCTGGAGTAAGTTGCACATCAAATATCAGAATAAAATAAGATCTCAAATTTAAAGTGTTAAAGTATAGTTTTATTGTACAATCATACCAATCTGTAGAAGAAATAGTTCAGAGCAAATATTTGTTATCCACAAAAATGTGCATCTAACACATGACACAACTACTTCTTTTTGTTCACAGTTCAGAGTATCGTGGATACGTTGATAAATCCAGATCGGCAGGGTGCATTTTCTAACAGCAAATTAACATTTTAAACTAAGGAGGTGCCACAGACTTATACTAGGCTAAAGTATAAAGATTGAACCACGTGGCCACAATTTGGCACATGGGCAGCCACAAATAGGTCCAACATGGTCAGAGTTAATACTTTTGCCAACTGTCAATAAAATAGTCTTACTTGTGCAATAGTTGACCTTGACAAAATGAAAAGGTCGCATTCCGGTAAATCAATAAATTCCTCATTTACTTAAACACGATAGACAGAAGTTCAAGAACTCCGTGGTTTTGTCCGATCTGGTACAGTTGCTGAAGACAGTGTCCAGAATAAACAGGTCACTTACTACCACAATCCGGGATCACAGTAAATATAGCCCCAAACGTTTGATGCATAGGATTGGCAAGGAAAGAAAAATGCAGAAATCAATACACACAAGCTAACAGCTCCTGTGGCTGTGTATTCAATTACTGAAGCAGGCGTCAACTAATACAGCACACTGATAAGATCAAAGAGGGTGATTAACAGAGTGAACAAGTCATTATGGTACACCTGCTAATGTTGTGTATCTCAGCTTGGTGCCCTTCACTGTTTGTGTATTATATATGTGGAGGGAAGCACAATTGACATCACACACCAGAACACCTACTGGAAATATAAAATAGCTCTAACTAAATCACTGTTTGAAAAACAATGT
The DNA here is from genome assembly GCA_964020975.1 of Hermodice carunculata. Lineage (NCBI taxonomy): Eukaryota > Metazoa > Annelida > Polychaeta > Eunicida > Amphinomidae > Hermodice > Hermodice carunculata. The sequence continues at coordinate 58,332,071 of OZ026617.1, forward strand.
TGAAAATTTGTCAAATGAGCACCTATAATGACCATTAATGACCAAAAAAAACAAAAAACTATCGGTGCTATTCCCCTTTAATGAAAACTTATTCGAGGTGACTTAATTTAAAAAACCGGGACTCACAAGTTTACTGAGCCAATAACCTGGGACTAGGACTAGTAATTTTGTAATCCGGGCAAGTGAAAATTTTCAGGAAACAAGCCTGGTGGCTACCTCATATTCTGACTTTGTAGGCATACAGTAAAACCACTGAGTTGGCACTCATCCACACACCAACTTGCTTTCCAGTAGAGTCAATTGTTCTCTCAACTCTGATACCTATGGTTAATCCCAAAAGCTGTCAAAAGTCATCATGGTCTAAAACAACTGTCATGTTTTGTTGATGCTGGCCTATACTGTTCTCTGTTATGATGAAGGGATCACATTAGGTGGTGAGCCCTGATAGAAATATGACACATGAAGAATTAAAAGTTAATGGTGGCAAGTCCTGATGCAAAAAGTAACACTTTTACAAAATAAAATATTTATTGAACAAAATAATAGTGCCCACTTTAACAGATTGTGGCACATGTTCAGGGTGCCCAATGCTAAGATTAGGGAGGTTCACACTTTAGGGAGGTGGCTTTATAATGTAGTCAATAAGAAAAAAGAAACGGGACCGAAGAAAAGTGCCTACTTTGGAGATGTCCCACATACGGAGGTTTTACTGTAGTTTAAATGGAAGGGCAAGAGGGCTGAGTAGGAGGGCTAGTGAGTTTTGAAAACAGCTTGCCATGAGAACAAGAAAACAATACAGTTTCCACTGTATTTGGAGACAAGTCCAGCATTCAGGGTACTCAACTGCCTGCTCAGCTTACTGAATAGACTGTTGGTTTTGATGTAAACCCCCCCCCCCCAACATATTATAATGTTCTATCTATTAAATGGTGTAATAATTATTAATTTTGGCATTTCAAATACATGGACACGATGAACATGGAGAGAGTAAAAATGCATGAGTATATTTTATTCAATCATTGCCATGAAGTCCTTTATTATTACAGTGGTACCTCTCTCAGGAGACCCCTCTAATGAGAGACTGCTCTCTCAGAACACTGCGCTATCTACGTGTTGTTGTACCTCTAATGAAAGACCAACTGTTTTGAGAGACTGCATTTTGACCAGCCGTAGGGGGCGGCCGTCTCTCAAAAGAGGTGCCACTGTATAAACGTATAAACATCAGTGGGTAGCTTTAGAATGTTGATTAAGAGCATAAGATGTAAAACTATATAGATGTTTGACCTGAACAATCCTTCCCATAAAGTACTTTATCATCATCATCATCATCATCATCATCATCATCATCATCATCATCCTTGTCATCACACCATGTGCCTTTAATATGATTCATAATTTTATTGAGAGCTAATCCAACGTGAACTACTGGTAATACTCAGCTCGAGTCTTGATATCATTGGGTAAAGGATACTGTGAGGGCCAGGGACCTTGCTATTCATGACTTGTTAATTTTTCTACAATCAGCTCATGGTGTACTGTTTTATTTTTTTTTTTATTTACATATTATGGGCATTGTACAACTGAGTTTTACTTTTATTTCTGCAGGGAACCTGTTTTGGTATTGTAATTCCCTGTTAACTTTCACTTGTGTAGCAGTAAAGTACTTTCAGTTAGGTTAGAACCTGTTAGGATTTAGTTTTAAGGCTTGGGAGTAAGACTTCCAGCTTTTTGGCTTACTTCCAGGTTGACTTCCAGGTTGGAAGTTGTACTGAATTACCTTTTTACTACAAATCTGCCCGTAGTAGTATTTTTGGTACAATGTATCAACTTTTTGCTTTGAAATCTACATGCCACGTGCTCAGAGCACTGCTTGTCAACACGGTGATACCGTGTCATAGAGTGCAATTATATTGACCAATTAGAGTGCAGGAAAACTGTGGTTTTCCCTTCAACCAATGAAATTGTACTTCCAGGTTTGGGGAAGCCCTGCTTCCACCAATCAGAAAAGTTTTGGCACGTGTTTTCAAAAATATAATATCGAGAGGGAAAATCTTCTGGGGAGTTGGTGTTTGGTAGCAGACGAGAGCAGTCTTGTGGCTGTGTGTTGTGGCAAGCGTGAGATGATGGAACAGAAAGTGGAGCCTGGGCAGGGCCAAGCAGTGGCTAGCAGTACCGTATGCCCATGGTAAGCCCAATTCCAAGTCTCTGGAAAGACGCCCTGGACCTTGTGAATTGACCGGGCATCAGTAAAGTCAGGGTTTCTTTTTAGGGTTTTGTAACTGTAAATAGTTGTAAATATAATGTAATGTGATGTAATTGTAGTGTCTTATAATTATGTAGCTAGCTAGCGCTGTAAATATTGTGTTGTTATTGTGCCGTGTAGGTGTAGTGTAGCGTAGGTTTAGCGTGTAGTCTTGGCCTGCGAGGCTGTGTCTGTGGAGTGTGGTTAAAATGTAAATAGGCCTATGTAGAAATTGTAGGTTTAGATCTGTGTAGTCAATGTATTATTTGTAGCGTCCGTGAGTTGTGTGGTGCATCCCTATTGTAAATGTGTTTCAATAATTAAATTGTTAAATAGTACTTCTAAATCTTCTGGTCTTGGCGTGAGTGCGGAAAGTCCGGGACTTGGCTGAATGTTGCCCCTGGTCTGACTCCCAATGCCCCCCCAATATCTGAGAGCGAGTGCGTGTGAAAATCGTATGGAGTCCATTTCCATAGTTTAAGGATTATTATTTTGTTTCCATTGTTTTATAAATGTGCGTGCCCGGGAGTTGCCTTCCAAACTAACCAGAACCTGGAAGCTGAGCTGAATGCAGAGAGAATTGCCGCTAAGTTTCACGCTACCAATTGGACTGAACCGGCTAGTTCGTCTGTTTTTGGGCACCCCTGGCACGTCACAATACATTTACACTACAGTGCAAATTATTTCAATGTAATGTTATTGAGAGCTAACCTCATGTTAACTACTGGTAATAGCTCTGGTCCTCAAATCATTGATCTTTTTGTTGTTGTTGTTTTTTTTCTGCACAAAGAATAAAACTATTGACAGGTAAACAAAATGAGTGCTCAACTTATCTAGAAAACCCCTTTATCCATTTCAAAACAAATCCTTAAATTGGAAAAATAGTAAGAAAAAAATAAAGGGGATATAAAAAAAGGACAGCATGCAGTTGGTCTCCAATGCAACATTTACAGTTCTTCTTGTCAGATAGTCCCCCCAGCATGATCTGTATATCTTTCTCTAGTATTGTGTACAACAGTAAATCACTGTGTGTACCTTCTGTATCATCAAGAACTCCTGATAGAAGGGACCACCCACCATGTACCGGCAAGTCCAGACGTGTCAATTGTGTGCACTGAGGGATGACCAATTAAAATAAACTGATGGGAGCTCTGAATATACATGTTCGCTTGTAACATAGTTTTAACTCCTCGTCTTTGACATCAATATATAATTGAATACCCATGGATATTTTGCTATGAAATGAATATAACCCTTCAAAATCAGGTACCTTAAAATAATCAACTAAATAATATATATCACTCTGTATATTGCCATAAACTACAACACTGCATCCGTTCCTCTGATAGCAGGTACTCTTGCCAGTTACATCCACAAGGACTCAACCATTAAGAATTTTTATAAACTTCTACACTTGTACATGGTTTTGATAACATTTTGCCTGTACTTTACATGAGCGTGCTACAAAATCTAAACAGAAGATTCACATGAAAGAAGCAAGTATTGAAATAAAATATATATGGTGAGAAATGTAGTAAACATAATGGATCCATCAATCCTTTCATAACATCTGGAGATCTGGTGACATTTTCCTGCTAGACAGACCAAATCGCCGGGCATACTGCACTGTAGGTAGTATTTTACTGTTCCATGTGAGACAGACTTAATTAAATTCACGTTAATTCTGTGACTCCTGATCATCTAAGAAAAATAAGTATCATGCAAATAGGACTAACAAGACATATTATAATCGGCTTTTCTTTTCTTTTAAACAACTCAATTGAAACCTTGCCTGCATAGCAGACCTTATTCTTATTGTTCCTGAATGTAATAAGGAGGGGAGCACAATATCAGAGATATCATTATTAAATAACAACACGTCATTTATTAAATAAACAAGCTCTTCAGAAAACAGAAAATTGAGACATGTAAGGGCACAGAGACTTTTCCCAAGAACTTATTTCCGAAGCCAGTTAATATCTATTGAAAATTTTCCTGGACAGAGTCCCCCCAAACCTTATTTTGGACAATGGTAATGGTTTCTATTGATTAATAAAGAAGATTGTTCTTCCCTTGGAAATTCAAGAAGAAAAAAAAAAACTCACGCTTATATATATATATATATATACATATATATATATATATATATATATATATATATATATATATATATATATATATATATATGGGCCTAATATTAATAATGGTATAAATAATTAATTAAATTATGAATATTTAAATAAAGTGTGGGTAGGCTTTAGAAAAAATTTGGTACTGAGAAAATGATAGGCCCCAAACATAAAGACAAAAGGCAACAAGTTTTTGGTGTGTTTATTGTTTATACAAGCCAGTTAATATCGACTGAAAATTTTCCTGGACAGTCCCTCACCCGCCCCCCCCCCCCCCAACACTAATTTTGACAATGGTAATGGTTTCTATTGATTAATAAACAATATTGTTCCTCCCTTGAGAAAATGAAAGGCCCCCAAACATAAATAACAAAGGTTGAAAAAATTGATAGTGAGAAAATGAAAGGTCCCCAAACATAAAAAAAAGCAACAGGGGAAAAATCAGGTCGCTTTTATTTAAAAAATTATATATATATTTATTCAACTGGGAATAGAGAATGAGATAATACTTTAGTTTCAAGATTCAAGCCACTCGACCAACAGGCGAGAAAGGATTTTCGCGCTTATGCACTAAAGCCTAGTGTAGCTGTATGGCGTACCGGTCTTGTTTTCGCTGAGTTAACGGTAGCGGTTTTAGCGGTATAATGCACCAGCAACTCGACCAAAAATGCCATATCTGTATTATATGTCGTCAACATGACATAAAACAAGCATTTAAAATCACATATTAAGATAATCTCAACAAAATTTAACTTGGTTCCGGACGTTTCCTCTTGTTTTCGCTTGGTTCAAAGCCTATAGTGTAGCTGTACGGCGTACCGGTCTTGTTTTCGCTGAGTTAACGGCAGCGGTTTTAGCGGTATAATGCACCAGCAACTCGACCAAAAATGCCACATTTGTATTATATGTCATCAACATGACATAAAACAAGCATGTAACATCAAATATGAAGATATCTCAACAAAATTTAACTTGGTTCCGGACGTTTCCTCTTGTTTTCGCTTGGTTCCTCTTGTTTTCGCTTGGTTCCGCTTGTTTTTGGTGTTTAGTGTGACCGCACATCAGTCATCTGACCATCCTCCCTCCCTCCCTCACCCTCACACACATATACTACGACCTTTGACACGCAAGCTACAGGTTAGTATACCGTCTCTGCAGCCTTCAACCTAGTCCTTATCGGAATCCTCAAATATTCAGGATTGTGGTCAGCTGTGCCTGTGGCTACTTTGTACTCGGCAACTTGCCTGATTTGACTCTTCTGTGTTTGACCGCTGGTCGGCCGTTGATCCGACTTTTCGTCTGTTTTCGCGATAGTCTGCACAGGACTGACCACCTTACTACTGCTACTGGCTCCAGAACCCATACTTGTTTCATTTAAGTAGATTTGTACCTCTGTACCTCAATATATTTGATATTTGGACAGATAATTCTGTACAACTTCGCCAACGGGCCCAATTCCACTCCCTAAATCGTCCATCTTGATTTACATCATGACGTCATGGAAACGACATTGCACTACAGCAGGTGCTTGACTCGAGCATGTTTATCCGGTGTGGCGACCTATCCAGTTGGCAGTTCGACTTCATTGATAGTCAGCTGACCTTATATTATTTATGGTAATCCGTCCGTCTTTCACCGGTCAACAACAGTACTAACATATTAAACTCATCCAAACCGTTTGCCAGATCCACTCAAATGGGTGGGTCTCCGCCAAATTTACTTTTTCTTTTTGATTAATGGATTTATTTTATTCAAAAGTACATGGAGATGGTATAAATTCAGCCAGATACATACAATATGAAACTTGTGACTACATACATACATACATACATACATACATACATACATACATACATACATACATACATACATATGTGTGTGTCCATCTCATTAAAATATCCCAACATGAACACCATTACATTTTAAAAATGGACTAAAACATACACATGGCAGTAAACTTAAGGCAGCAAAACTGCATGCCCACCTATGAAATAGTAGGACTAGAAAGTGGAAGACTGAACACTCACTTATTCCCATAGTGGAGCCAAACACAGGAAGGGGATGGGGGAATTGAATAATTAACTTATGACAAGATTAAACAAGAGGACTGTGACAGTCATGTGCTCAGCTGACCTTACATTCAGACACAGACCCAAGTGGTCCTGTGAACTTCTGAATGATATCACAAATAATTGTTAAAAAACCATCAACACTGTATTGTATTTATCCCCTTATCGATTTTTCCAAACTTCAATAATTTCTTAAAAATCAGAAAATGACAGAACCACCATGTGTTGAACAAATTTGGTGAAGATTGATTCCACATACATTCCCAATAAGTCTGAGGATTATCCAACTTACCATTTGGGATAAAAAGTTAAGAAAAGTGGAAACACAAAAATTAGTTAAAAAGTGAAAAATAGTCATAGCCCCACCTGCTGAACAAAGTACCGGGTCTGCAGGTCCCCAGATGTGCCGCTATGCAATTTCTGAGCAATATTGGCTTGGCTGTTTTGGAGATCTTTATGAGAGGTTTAGTGACAGTTGAGGGGTCTCTCCAGATATGTTCGGGACAATATTTCAACATCAGAAGGGGTCTGGGGACCACTGTGAGGTAAGTGGGACTGTTGGTGGGTCCCAGGACTGGGGTCTGGGGACCCTTTTGTAGACCAGTTTCTTGAGATGGTTTGCGGTCTGGGGGAATCCATGTTGCTGTGAGGCCATTTATTGTCATGCGATGGAGTCTGGGGACTGTCGAGGTGAGTGGCACCATTGGGTGGTCCCTGGACCATTAACTCAATGGTTGAGGGGACCATTGTGGTCTGGGGGCGGGGGGGGGGTCATCAGCTATGTGGTAAGGGAGCCGTTATGAGAGGTCTAGTGACCATTGAGGGGTCTGTCCAGATGTGTTCAAGACCATATAACAATATAAGAAGGGGTCTGAGGACCGTTGCGAGGAGAGTTGGACCATTGGGGGGTTACGGGATCATTATCGAGATGGGGGGGGGGGGGGACTGTTGGGGTCCAAAGGCCGCTGCCTGGTTGGAGTCTCAAGGACCAATTTGGGTTTTTTTGGTGTCTTCTTGTCTGAGGCCAAATGGGGTCTAGGGGCCATTGGTGGCGTCCATGAGCCTCCATGCTGCTGTGAAGCCATATACATGTATCATGTGATGGGGTCTGGGGACTGTAATGAGGTGAATGGGGCCATTCAGTGGTCCAGAGACCATTAACTTAACTGTGAGGGTCCATCAGCTCAGGGATTAGGGGCCTTTATGGAAGGTTTAGTCACTGGGGGGGGGGGGGGGAGGGGGCTGTCCAGCTAAGTTAGGGACCATGCATCCACATGAGAGGGGGTCTGGGGACTGTCGTGAGGTGAGTGGGACCATTATGGGTGGTCCCAGGACCGTAATGGAATTTTTGGAGACCATTGGGGTCTGGTGACTACTGCCTTGTAGGGGTCTTGGGGACCATTTGGGGGGGGGTCTCCTCATAAGAGGCAAAAAAGAGCCTGGGGGCCGTTACTTGGGTACTAGGACAGCTCTGCCATCTCAGGTCCACAGGGGGATCAGTGCAGTGAAAAGAGGTCATATAAGGGCCAGAGGACCGTTGAAAAGTTTTGGTCTTGGGGACCGTTTGAGGTCATTTAGGGGCTATAGGGTCTGGGGACCGTGGTCAGGTCCTAAGACCCTGCTGTGGTCTGGGGACCACAGGGGGTCTAGGGGACCATTGTGAGGTTGTATTGGTGTCTGAGGGTTGTTGTAAGTTAGGGAGCCATTGTAAGAAACCATTCGTGATCATGTGTGTGTGTGTGGTGGGGGGGGGGGGGGGGTAGTTGACATAAAAAGGGTGGCAGGATTGTTGGGGTCCCATTGTTTTGAGGTCTGGGGACCTTAAGGGGTCCGGGGGACCATTTTGACATTTTTTGTGAGGGTAGAGGCCGCTGTGAGGTGTGGGCTGTTTATGGACAAGGGACCATTACAGGGGACCGATGGGGGTTGTGTGGGGTCTGGGGGCCATTGGGGCGTGGGGACCATTTGGTACTTGCAAACTGTACACTTAGGCTGGATGGATGGATTTGAAAAATAGTAGTGTTCTTTGATCATTCTGCACCTTCCTTCAGCCCAATGTTAAAATGAAGAATTTCTAGAATGGCAAATTTTCCCAATTGTAATTATATCTGAGTAGCATACTTCCACAAAACTGACAGAATATATAATGAATCAATTTCCTTGACCTATCTTTCTGCAGTCCATCACCTACTTACATGATGTTTTTGTCGTAACTTGGAACTTTTTCACCAGATTTAGACCATGTTGAGCTCCTTGGATTGCCTTGATCAAGGATACTTTTTAAAAACACATTTTTTCGAAAATTTTGAAAGCAAAAGGCATGCTAGTGCCCAAAACAGAAAAGCACCACTTTGGAGATCTTTTTCTATGTCACCTGGTACAATTTGCCAGTTGCTAATGGCTGTTGTTACAACAGTGCATAAAGTGTGTACCTTTCTTCTTTTATTTTGCATCCTCAAATCACAACCTTGACATAAATTTGAGTACCGTACATTTATCTCACGACTTTCCCAAGAGAAAACACATTTCCGTGAATGACCCAAAAAGGTATCAACAGATTTGCACAACGTTGAACTGTATTGATACACTGGCTCGGGCACAGCTTTTCTAATACACTGTCTGAAATATTTGAAGGATCAAGGTCAACTGGCCACTTGCAAGACAAAGGTATCTTTTTTAGCTGCTTTCCTCTTTTGGTGCTCATTGGTACAGATGCATCTTCAGTAGGTTACCAATGACTTTATGGAGTCATGGTTGTTTTATCGGAGGGTGGGGGTGGGGGTGAAACTGCAGTTTCTATGTTATCAGAGATATCTTGTTGGGTGGCTGATTATGATGATGGTAGGCACAGTCAAGTAGCAAATGTTTCCACCATTCTGTTACTTTGTTAGGTCATAGTACGCGAAATTGAGTATTCTGAGATTGCACTATGAAAATTTTACATAATTATATAAAGTACAATGATATATGTCGCTGACGAAAACACTATTCCAATGACAGGCCAGCTGCCTTTCAACTTTCAAGACTACATTTGTCTGGTCCCTATCACTGTCTTTTCCATGTTATTTGATCTCCACTCAAAGACCACCTCCTTTAGCTGAACACTTTTTCACCTGCCCAAGTGTTGATCTCTTAACAAAGTGTATTCTGTAGTACGATATGAAGCCTATAGACATGTTAATGGGAGTCAGTTTCACTTGCTCTACTTTGCGAAATCCACTCAAGGAACATCAGCCTCACATTGTTCACATTTTAAATGATGCTAAGTGGTCTCTCTTAAATCAAACAATTCAATAATAATAATAATAATAATAATAATAATAATAATAATAATAATAATAATAATAGTAATAATAATAATAATAATAATAATAATAATAATAATAATAATAATAATAATAATAATAATAATAACATTATTATTATTATTATCATTATTATTATTATAATTATTATTATTATTATTATTATTATTATTATTATTATTATTATTATTACTACTAATAATAATATTATTATTGTTTTATTATTATTATTATTATTATTATTATTATTATTATTATTATTATTATTATTATTATTATATTTCAACCCCCAGAATCAGGGAAAAGCATTCATACATTGAGATACCAATAAAATGTGATAAACAGCAGATGGATAATGTACCAAAAGCAAATATGCAGGCCTGCGCTCTCACACACAGAGCGGTTCCCCTCAGGTTGCTCATGTAAACAGTGTAACAGGGAAGGTACACATGTTCAGAGAAGAAAGAAAATGAATGAGAATATTTCTATGAACTAAGATTGCTTTGCAAGATTAAAAAGCTCTGACCGAAAGGGATGCCAGTAAGTGTTGCCTATGCCAGGGTTTGACAAAGTTCTCATTCTAAAAAACAAATCTTATAACGAGTTGACAACTCCATCTGGCTCATATGTATCATACAGTTGTTGCCGAGTTTACGAGCAGTCATCGATGTTAAAATAGGCCTTGAGTGGGGACACACCAACATATACATGTACATGTACTACTCGATCAATGAATGTGTTTTCACGTTGACCATCCGGAAAATATTTAGGACATGAGAAAACTATATAGCGTTCAATTGGAGAGTCCACCTGGCTAACTCAGTTTAGTAGTGATACAATACCTGGATAAGTAAATCCTGCACTTATGAGACCATACATGGCTCTTCTACACGATGAGCTTCTGTTGTTTACATGACTAGTATAATTATTCGCACTATTATAATTTACACCAAGTACATCTAGCTATTTCTCCCATGACATAGGAATATGACCCAGGGTACACATGGGTTGTTTACAAAAACTACTGGTGCCTATGACCATGTACCGTGACTTTTTCAATCCAAAACAGAAATGCCTTTGTTCAGAATAATTATAACAGGCATCAATCAGCTTTTGCAGACCAGGAACAGTTGACGAAAACATATATATCATTGGCATGGGCCATGGAATTGTACAGGTCATTACCTATTTTTACAACAGTTTGCAATGATTTTAAAAGATATTAAATAGGAAAAGCAACAGGGCACTACCTTGTGTGATGCCTAAATTGGTCACATGGTAAAGTTCATGCCTGTTTTTCTGTCCCCTCAACAGAGAAATCAGTCATAAAACTTTTGTATGTAATAGTGTAAAGAAAGACAATATGTGGTTAACAATGAGGGTTAACAATGTGTGTGTAGAATATACAGGACTGGCAAGTACACATACATAACTAGCAAGCATCCATTCAACACAATAAACAACTGAGGAATGGATAAGATTACACACTGATAAAGTTGGCGCAGGTCCAACAAGAAGGACTGGTAAACAGAAAAACAAGTAAGACTGGTAAACAAAAAAACAAGTAAGACTGGTAAACAGAACTGGTTTATCAGCCCATTATCCTATCAGGAGTCATGTTGCTGATGCTGCATTGCAAAACAATGTGTCAAAATGTAATGGATAGGAAGGTCACTAAGATCATAAACTTTGAGAAAGGATAACTTGAATAAAAAAAAAATAGGGCAAAACAAAGCACAGCATAAGAATGCTTATTTGGTACAGATTCTGGTGAATATAATTATTCCATTGAAGTTGTTGATTTTGTCATAAAGGGTAATCAAGTACAACAGGAAGTTATAAACAGGAAGTTCAAAAGCATAAAAAGTGTTATAAAATTACAGCTAGATGGTGCTAGCTGATGGTAACATTTAGAAATTGGATTTCCAAAATGTTTGCAAATATTTAGATTGGACTAGTTTTATCTGGGTCAAACTAGTGATAACTGCTTATATCTAGATAGGAGCAGTTTACACTTGCACAAACAAGTGCAAAACAACTATTTTGGGCTTGGGGAAGTACAGAATAAGAATTTAAAAGGGGCTGCCTACAGCCTATTAACAACATTTGGGGAGATGACTGAGCTAGAGAGCACAGCTAAGCAGAGCAGTCATGGTAAGCAAGACTGGCTTACTTATGTATGGTACAGTGCTGATGATGGAGATGTAACTGGACAACAATAAACCTATTGCTATAACAGCCAAGCAAAGGTGTTACTTCTGATCTCTAAAGGTCCTTATGAAGATTGTTGGACAATAGACAACACCACGAACCTGAGTATGAAAAACAAGCTTATTCAACATTTATATATTAACCTTGTGTAACTTCTACTCCATTAAGAAGAAATCCATTGCGCATATAGAGTTTTGGAGTGGGTTTTACAACATGATGCTGCTCACAGGACAACAACAAGCTTTAAATTACCCTTGTGCAAGCTATGACAATAACAGTATCATAATTATCCTGACAGTCTGAAAAGCAGCGAAAGGTCTGCTATGTTCAGATTCATTCAAATTACATTAATTGGTATGAACAGGTTTATTCTTTTGGTTTAAACATATTTTATTGGACATTACAGTACATATCATAACATTATTCTTGTTTATTCTTTTCAAATTTATCAATACCTGATTCATATTTGTACCCTTTTACTGTAATTATACAACAGCTAGGTAACTTAGTTGGCAGAGAGTATTCAGTTTTGTACAAACATGTCTGATGAAATATATGTATCAGTCACCAGTATGTCACTGCCCATATACATGAACAAATTTCATACCTATATTGCACAGGTACCACAGGGCTGAAATAGCTGGAAACGGTTAAAGCAATCACTTTAGGGTGTCATGTCATATTGTCTTGATGCCTTCTTTGTACAGACTGCTATTTCTGCTTTCATTTTCCTTCTCACTGCATGGTCTGAGAGACCTGGTCATGAACATGAACGAAAACTGGCGTGCACAGCTGGCTGGGCTGCAATGCCAGTCTTGCCTTTCACTTCTGTGACCTGGATTCCATATAAGCACAGCTCATATGGTTCAACCATATAATATGGTCTTTACACAGAATAATTGACCGTGTATGAGGCAAAAAGGGCATGGTACACTTTTACAGCACTTTACACAGAAAACACGACTTTCCCTCAAAACATGTCTTGATACATGTTATATGCATCAGACTTCTTATGAGATCATATGAAATATATATTTGCTTAAGAAATTGAATTTAAAAAACACTTATAATTTTTGCAGCTTTTTGCAGCACCCCCCCCCCAAAAAAATTGCACAAACACTTTTCGTGTTTGTGCTTTTTATCTTATATGGAAAATGCAACAGTGCACTTCTAGCAGCAAAAACAAAAAAAAGCAACATATTTCTTAATATTGGATAAGAGTTTAAGAGTTTTAGTTCAAAACTTACAGGATGTTTATATTAAAATTTATTATTTTAAACAAATGTAAACAGCCATAAAATTAGAACCAAGCCCTTTTCAAAAATTTTAAAATACAGTTTTTGAGAGTGTTATGCACTCTATCAATCAATTTTATGCAAGCTTTAAGAATTTTAATTAAAATTTCATTAAAACAACAGCAATACTAAGATTTTATGTTCAGTGCCAGAATCAAACTTGATGTTATGTTTTCTTGTATATAATATATACTTTTTAGGGTATTAGATGGCAAACATAGACAGAAATTAAACATACAGGAGAATCATAAAGTGTACCATGCCCTTAAATCATGTTCACTTTTCAAAATCCAAAATCCACAAAATGAGATTGCGTCACATTGCTTTGTCTTTTTTTAGCTGAAGCAAACTTAATTCATCTGCTGTTTTGGCAAAACATTGTAAGTCAAAAGAGTGGTGCCCTCTGGAAGCAGATTACTTCTGAATTAAGCACAGGTAAGACACCAAAAACAAATCCCACTTTAATCAATCCTAGCTCAAAATGTATTTGCGTTAGGGTAACAAATCATGTATGTGTGTAATCGTCATACTCCAAAGAATTTATATGTCCCGTATTTAGATGTCTGTGATGTTAATTGTTGAATTAACAATTGAAAATTGACCGCACAGCATCCACCCCATAAATGTCGATATAAGTCACTAATTATTTGTGATAAAATCATAATTACACTGCATTTTAATCCTGACATATTGGCAACAAAAAACAATCCTGCAATTTTTTATGTTTGGTTTAGTTTTTGTTATCCATCCTCAAAGTTTCACGTTTCAATTTTCCCTTTGATTTGCAGGATGTTCATTTTCTTCATTTCACAGAAAAAGAACGAAGTAAAATTTTGAAAATTGCTGAATTGTATTTGCAGGTCAGACGTTGCAGAATCAAAAGCCGTTACCCCGATTAAATTTCGCCCAGCCGTTTTGCTTGGAATAACCATTCTTAGGTGGGGTTCTCACTCTATTATCCTTTCTGAGAAAACAAGCTTTAAAGGCCTTTCATGTTGATCATTTGCCTCTGAAACAATACCGTTTGCTCAAGTTGAGCTGATATTTATACAAAACGTAGTAAACATCATCCCTTAACATTTGGTGAGGTTGTCGGTTGTCAATCAATTATTGGCCAATCACATGAATAAAAGAGCCTTAGAAGTATGGAAAACATTATTCGGCGATCTGTCAAACGGCGACAGTGACAATCTGGTTTCACAGCGTGACGTCACGGAGGTGTCCCTTTTGGCCCCGTGACCTCAAGCCTAACAACGAAAGTTGTGTTGCCTTGCTACAGTGGGGCGGCCTACGGCCGCTCGTGGTCAGTGGACAGATGGTGGGTTTGGTCTTCCGCCTCCCACTTCTTCATCCCGTTTTTAGGGATAGTGTTTTATTGTATTTACTCCTATCTGTATACTTTTTGTAGTTAGCTTCTTAGACTTGTCTGTACACTTTTACTTACTTAGCTTGCCATTATTTTGTATTTATTTTCTTAATGAGTTTCATTTCTCATTCCAACCAGAGTTTTGTGTCGCTATTTTGAGTGTGTTCTCTTCTGTTCACGTTTTAATATGCTTATTTCGATGTGTTTATTTGTACTTTTATTTTCTCATCCCTAGATTTCGATAAAATATAATCATGTACATGGGTACTGTTGATTAAAGTGACAGTTATTCCCTTGCTTGTCTTTGGTGTGCAGGACCACTGGGGTGATCCATCGCGGCAGGGGCTTTGAAGGGACATCGTCTGACAATTCCCGCTCCTCCTGAACATTTAAAGTCTCCCTTCATCAGAACGCAAAACAAGCAAGATAACTATAAAGTAAACCACTAGGGCTATGATATGTTAGCATGTTTGCATCTTTTCCCTGCCTACAAACATACTTTCGGCATGCCACCTGATTTCGCGGTGCTGCCGTAATACCACTCTCCTTTTACCATGGGCTGTGGCTACCTGTAGCCACCTGACAGACTTTAAGTATGATTGATGGGTGGCATTGTTCCGCTTGGCGGCCGAAAACCAAAGGAATGACCCATGAACGTTCGGATGTCCACATGCCTGTGTGTTTTTTGGCGTTTTTCTCATATTTCTACTTTAGTTAAAAGCTTGAAATTTTGACAATTTATAGAAAGGACATTATCTTGTAAAAAAACGTTAAAATCTCAAAATCGGCCATGCAAAGAATTTTGGTGTCTTACCTGTCCTTAAAAAAAAAAAAGAAGACTGTATCATTTCTGAGAACTATTTTCTTCCAAGCTGGATTTTCAAATGCGTTTCTTTGAGAGACGATGAATGGCAGCCAAATGTGTCAGTTAATCAGGAAAAGACAAACAAATCTCAATAAGCCATTCAAAACTTGCACATAAGAAAAAGGGATAAAAAGACTTCTACTTGCTCCATGCTATCATCGAGACTAGAGTCCACAATTAGAAAAATTGCATGGACCTTTGAATTCATTCACATTTTCTCATACGTCATGGTATGTCCACAAGTCCTGCATGTTTTACTGTATGTATCTTCTTCTCCATCATATTTTTCAGGTCCATACTCATGTTCATGACTAGCTGTGTCTTTTTTCCATAAGCTGCTTCTTACTGCCATCCGTAATTCTGCAAAAACATAGTCAATATTGAGATAAGTTCTTGTTATATTCAGAGGTTAACCTGGCCATATCTTATTTACATGGGTTAGTTAATATCCAAATCAATTTTGACTGAAACTTCACACTGAATAGACTTTTCCTTCACTTTTGTCACAGAATACACCTAGTTCCTCATTGTAGTTTTAATTGAACTCAGTCTACATGTACACACTGAAAACTTTTACCCATGCTTTTACCTAAGTGACCATGTCCCTCCTGTTTGGCTGCAGAAATCTATATATGGCTTATCCAACTACGTTTATGTCAATGCAAATCATTGAACATCATTTTGGGGGGGGGGGGGGGTGTGCATTCATTTCTCTTACTTTTCCAATTTGGCTAATGTTTTTTCTAAGTCTTGATCAATGTTTGGATATGTCATTTGTTAAAAGTCTGATCTTTCATGGCAGATATTAAAAAGTAGCAACATTTACAGCAACTGTCAAATTGAATGTACATGTTGACTGATATGCAGGCCTTGTCACATAAGACATCAAATTACTGTTGCTGCCTCCACACATACCTGAAATATTTTTACCTGCCTCTAACTTGATTCCAGTAGCTCCCCTTATAGCCTCAGATAAATCTCTGATGATGTCAGCATCATCACCAGTTCATCTGTTATTTGCTTGTACATGTATCAGATTACATGTGATCTCATAATACTTAACTTACTATAGGTAATGTAGGTTTAATTTAATTTATTCTTGGTGTGTATGGATTTGAGCATTATATGAACGGTTGACATATTCCTTATTTTACCAAAGAATACCCCAATTCTCAAATATTTTTTTTTCTCAATCAGTAAAAAAGATCCCTTTATATACTTAACAGCAAAAGTTAAGCAACATAGCACTTTATAGTGACACATAACTTAAAATGAACCTACTGCATGACGTAATAAGCAGTCTCAAGTCTGCAAGCATGTCACTAGAGTGTGTTGACCACATTTCTGGACAAGGGACTGTCCTTGCAAGATCTCTCCTACATATGGTAGAAAATTTGTCAGAAGCCACACACTCCAGTGTAACGCATGCTCACTGAAGGCATTTGTCTGAGGGACAGAAATGGCAGATTGTGGCTTTATGCACCAAAGCAGGTTGGACACAGACAAGGGCAGCTCATGAATTTGGTGTCCACAGGTCGGTGGTTTGCAGATTGCTGAAGAAGCAAGAAAAAACTAGAGGCAAAAAGGACAAAATGAGATCTGGCAGACCTATGGTAACCGATGAGGATGACACTATACTTGGGGACATTGTAGAAAACCAGCCATTTTCCACATCTTGAGAGGGTCGTCTCCACCTTCGGCAAGCTACAGGGCACAATGTCAGCTGTGACACAGTGCGGTGGCAGTGGCCTTTCTTCAGGCAAGCTTTCATGTTTCCCAGCTGTATTTGCAATGATTGCAGACCACAACAGGCAATCACGGGTGGACTGGTGTTGACAACACAGATCTTAGAGCACTGGCCAATGGCAGAACGTCTGTTTCAAAGATGAATCATCCTTTTGCCTCATATTCAATAATGGTCAAAAACGGGTGTGGCGTGCCAAGAAGACCAAGTTTGATCCCAGGCATGTTTATCACCATGATTGTTTTGTTGGTGGTTCTGTCACGGTCTGCGGAGCAACATCTTTTAACCATAAGTTATCCCTGGACAATATCTTGGTACCATGACAGCATTGAAGTACAGCAATGAGATCCAGGAGTCTGTAGCCATGCCATTTGGGCAGGCATCAGCTGGAAATGGATTCTTCCTACAGGATGATAATGCCCGGCCAAACAGAGGCAGAGTTGTTACAGACTACCATGAAAAACATGAGGAGTATGTGCACATGGAATGGCCTGCTAATAGTCCAGACCTTAACATTATTGAGCATGTGTGGGACATCTGGGCAGATTTGTTAGGAGTGTGCAGCTCACTAGTGTAGAGGACTTAGCCCTAGCATAGCAAGTGGCTTGGGCAGAGAACACACAACAAAAGAGGAGGAAACTCTACAGATCAATGAGCCCTTGGGTACGCACCATCATATCAGCACAAGGAGGTACAACACAGTACTTTAGAAACATTGCCATATCGAGATGTCAAAAGAACTGAAACCTGACAATTTTTTTTTGCTGCACACAGTGGAAACAATACAGCTGTTCATGTTTATATGCTGTGCTCATCCAGGTGTGATGCATTATCTGTAGTATTCAGACATTGATGTCTAATAATGCTAAAACTTGTGTTTCATTTCATAATTTACACCATTATGGGTAAAGTAAGGTGTGTTGCTTGACTTTGATGCTAAGTATAATTGGTTGTTGTGCCAGAAAAATAGCAATTAACATACAGCCTTAAAAATTTTGTACAAATTATATTTTCACACATTAAAAAGAGTAAGCATTTTACATTGGTCTCCCCTTCTACAAAGACTATCCCCTTTATGAGATCATGATCTTCCAGCCGAAATTATCCATCTTTATGGTGCTCCCCCCCCCCCTTAACATGGCCATAGCCACTTCTCTGCAGCAGTAGGGAATGGCCATTATAAAGACAACTATAACTAATAAAACTGTAATTCTTCAACCCCATGCTTTGTGTCTTAAATATTGTGTTTGACAAAACATTTGGCATGACTGTAAGTGCTAATGGAGTTAGTCAACATTATGAATTTAATGCCAAGAATATCCTGCTTCAACTGCCATCCTCTGCATGCCAAAGAGAACTACTGACTCAGTTTTCTTAAGCATGACACAGCAACTATTTTACCTTTTACTTTCTTGTCAAATTTCTTCTGTTTTGATTTTTCTTTCTTTTCATTTCTGATCTCTCTTTCTTCTTCCATCTTTTCTTCACTGCCCCATACTTCGAGTGCTCGCTTGGCTACCTATTGGACAAAACCATTAAAATATCAAATGCATAATGATAAACAAGAGGCCCAAGGAGCTAATGCTTTGCTGGCATCGTGGCTATATAGCACCTGTTCATTTCAAAGTTGTGAATGCGAGTCCATAAGTGGCTTTTGAACATATGAAGCTTAATGTAAAAATTGGCCACCAGATGGCACTTCACTCCACATGTAATCATAGGTTATATATGAAACTCCTGTGATGAATATTGTTGCATGTGCTAAGACAACAATGAGTGAGTCCTTAACATTATGTTCTCAGTGACATTGGGACAGAAGATCAAGGACACCCAGATTATGTAATACAAGAGGCCCATAGGCCTGCCTCGTGCTGTGCTGACATTGCCATTGAAGTCCAAGCTACACCTTGCCATTAAAAAATCACCTGTTTCAACTTTACAGGCATGGTGACTTCAGGAAAATACGACAAGGTCACTGATGTTATATACGATTCTAGCTTTGGACATTGTCTATATATCCTATAAATTTGGTCAGTCTAATCCAATTACTTTTCCAAATATAGAAATTTATACCTTAAAACACATTTTGTCTCATAATTTACATCAAATCATAGGTGGCGCCACTAGTATCATTAGCAACTTAGACTTTGACCTCCCCAAAATCCCACCAAATTTGATAAAGATCCGCCTAAAATCAAAGATGCTAGAGTGTTCAAAAGATTTTCACATTTTGACCCCTATATTACATAATGCAGGTGGCAATATCAAAAGCGGACAAGATTTTCATACACCCTATAAGTCCTGAAAGTTATATTGGGCTAACTTGAAAACTATGGACGGTACTGCACTAATGAGCGAAAGTTTACGGACGTCTCTAGTATGATACACTTAAGTAGAAAAACATGACCCATATTCATTAATATCAAATCCAACAATGACAGCAAAGAGATTCCCCAGTTACCAAAGCATCAACACTCATCTTCCAATACCAATGCCAAGAAACAAATTTCACTCCTGACTTGAGACAGACAGTCACCCACAAAAGGCAACTGGTGGTTTTAAACCGGTCCTCTCAACCTTTGAAACATTCTTCATCAAATACAGACTACAGTGTTTCCAATATGTATAGGCCTAACCACTCAAAATCCAAATTTTATTACTTCTGCTAAAAATAAAAGGAGAAGTGATAGGCCTATAATTATTTTGGTTCTTTTCACTAGTTCGGATGGACAGACATGAGTGGTCGCATAAGCTGTGCGACCTTTGGTCAGCAGAGCTAAAAACAAAACACTGTTTGAGGTTGTGGTTTGACTTCAACATTCATTTCCAATCCTAATCAATGAAGGATGTTGCACAGAAGGAGGACTTTACACACATACCTGCACCTCCAGAAACAGTTTCATGTCACCCCATCTGGCATTGTGGGGGTTTTTCTTTATGATAAACTTGAGTGGAGGTTCTCTCTTATCAAAGTCTGCATCTTTTAGAAGATACTTGCTCCGTGCTTCAGATTTTGTAATGAGGTTATGTTTCTCTTCCACATCCCTGTAAAATACACAGAAAATATTTGTGAAATTATTGAGTAAACTGGTCACATATGTTAATGTGCTAAAATTATAACACTGCAACACTGTTACAGTTAAACGTCACATGCACAAACAAAAAGAAACTGTTTTGCATTTAATACTGTTAAATTGCTGGCTTGCGCTTGATGGGAACTTCAATATTTGAATCATTATCAAGCTTACTTTAGACCATCAGTCCTTGATACTGTTACAATCACACAAGCTGGGGAGATCACTGGTATCAAGGTTAAGACAAAACACTGATCTCTTTTGAAGTTGTACCTCAAACTTTGACAGAGTCTTTGTTTGCCCTAAGGAGTGGGTAGATACCAGCAGGTGGCAAATGACCTTGAAACGAGGTCAAAGGTCATGTGCTTTTCAACTGTATCCAATATGACACATATAGTTTTGCATGCCTAAGGTGGTTTATCAGAGTCATAATTATGATATACAAGTGTATGACATGTAACTGGTGACATGATATATGTCAAAATGTAGCTAAGGACCTCTGCCTTTATTATCTGGTCTTATCTCATTAATGTTTTTATTTATTTGGAAAACTAGAAGCCCTTAATGAAAAATTTCTTTAAAAAGTATGAATTTTTTTTTCAAAAATTATATTGCAGCCATTTTGAATACCAAATATATATGCTAATTAGTTTGCATTACATTGAAAAATAATGAATTATATTATGTACATAATAATGTTGTTTGTAGTCTGAGGATTACAAAATTATATAATATTATATGTTTTAAGTCAATTCCAGAAGCAAATCATAATTTACATATATATATGCCAAATGGATATGTGTAACCATAGTAACCTCCCTGGATCCCAGGGTTCAAAAGGTTAAATTAAAAATGAAATTTGATTACGACAATGATGTGACAGATTCAGGAGGCTAGAGGCTACTTATTTTTTTTTTTTCATACTTGCAATATTTTCTGACCTAACACTGCTTACTTGAACATATTCCCCACTGAGGGCCCTTTGGAACACAAGTCCCACAGCTTTGACAGATTATACTGTGTCCCTTCAGCCAACATTTTCACAATGTCACTGCTGAGACCTTGCAAAGATGTTATTAATAAGTCCATGTGGGGTTACCAGCATAATATGTTCTACCAAGTGCCTAGTATCCATATTGCCTGCATTTAAGTGTATACATGCAGAGATGCAAACTGTCCCTAATCATCTGGGACAGTCCCTGAAATTAGCTGAAATTTTGGCCAATTTATGGTGTTTGTCCCGCATTGAACCTGAGTATTTTCTTATATAGTTTAATTTGTTAAATATGCTCTGTCCCTGACGTTCTTACCTAAATGTCCCTGAAATGGCATTCTGAATGTTGGCATCTCTGTGTATAATAGACAGATAAATGAGAGATTATGAATGGTTGTTTTGGCAAAGTACATGTAAAGTAGTCTTGTTTCATTATCACTTTGAAATATCCAGATGAAACTAGTACATGTATTGTTAATCCAAAAATTTACCATGTGGCAGACCTGGGATACACAGATAGGGCCAATTAGTTGATGCTGGATAACCAGATAGGCAAAAAGGTCTTAGTTTCCCCTTAAGAGTTTGCAATAGTTTTTTTTTATATGGAACCACAGTTAACTGTGATCATCCGTTAGAATCCATGGTACATGTACTTATTTGGCTCTTCAAACACATGGAGCCAGACACACACCAACCCTCCCCACTCCCCCTTTTTTTGCAAGACCATGTTGACATCTTGTGGCCGAATGAAGAATCAACAAAGCAATCACAAAGTGGCACCAGCAAATTGAATTTCCCCTAGGTGACCATTGTAGCACATCCTAGAATCTTTAAGAGAGAAAGCTTTAACTCTGAGGAAGACTACGCTCACCAAGTAAGTTAAGCTCTTATTTACAAAATAAAGGGCCTTGACATCTAGGTCATGAACCCCAAACTTTTGACTTTGCCTGAGACCAATCATGTCGCATTTTTACATATCCATACTCGAACATTTTTTCATGAATTTGAATTCCCCCCCCCCCCCCCCAAAAGAAAAACACCCATGATTAATAATACAAATTACTTTGCTTTATGATGGTTGGACAGGGATTAAAAATATACATTGTGTATTTTTGCCCCAGACAATTTCCACCACTCCAGTCAAGCCAAACTATGCAGCCCATGCTTTTTGACATTGTACCTAGCTGGTGTCCTCTGTCAGCAATTCCATAGAGCAGCCACAAAGCCACCAGCAGCATGGTGTGTACATTACATTTAGGTAAATACTACAACTAACAGGCATCTGGCAGGCTCTATTCTCATGACAAAAATATGATATTTCAACAAAAGAAACTCCTCAAAGCTGACAGCACTGTTTAGCAGGTACGTGTACATACCTTTGGAAAACACTTGCACTGGAACAGACATATGTTACCATATTTTCTGGGGTCATGATCTCTCCATGCATGTGAGGCCACATGACTTAAGGCATATCCCACAACATGAAATATAGATTTATGCTTTAAATTGATACCATAAGAGGTAACAGGAAACCAACTGCACTACCACTAAATGCCAATGTTTTCTTCATTTATTCTACTGGAGTTGAAATCTATGCTCCTGTCGGTGAAAAGTGGGCTTTCTACTTTTCACAAAGTGGACTCTGAACAAGACAATTCTCCATTATCAGTGCCTCTGAGTCCTGAATAACAAACTTGTTCATCTCACCTACAGTTATTACAGACTGGTTCATCAAAGTTATTGTGAAGATAGGATTCCATGAAGTCTTTGCCACACTCATCACAAAGCAGGTGATCTGTCCCTAGTATGGCTCCTGTATAATTATATACAATACAAAGACAAATTCAGGCTACTGGGTAAACAAAATAAGTCTTATGAATATACAGGATTATTAACTGCCTGTCAAATCCACTGTAGAAACAGACCATGTGAATGGAGAAGACTATTATGCAACTTGATTTGTACAATGCCCTTGATTCACAAATAAGTGCTGAATAACCCTTTTGAGTACTCTGTCACACTTTCAAACCTCTCAAACCTGCAGTTTCTTTTCTTTTCTTTTTTTTCATAAGACTTTCTCAATCCTTCTAAAGTTGCTTTGGAACTGGCTAAAATTTAAAAAATTCACACCCATGTTTGTGTATATTTTGGGGGGATTTTGAATATTAAGATGACTTTAGCATTTTCTAAGTCACAGAGTGAAAAGGGCTGCTAGGGGGGCACAGACATGAAAAAAAGACAATGTGGAATGCTGTCATAAAAACAGTCAGGTGCAGGTTCATAATACATGTACATATGTAAACAGAAATATCATCACACCCAGTGACCCTATACTCTTTCCTAGCAGCCAACAGTACCTGCCTAACTATACAAATGAGGCAAGGAATACATGTACATGTACATGTATCTGTAAATTGAGGCTAATTTAAAAGGAACCGGCCGCAAAATATTATGATGAGATACAGGTATGAGGGTTTTTTTTTTTTTTTTTTTTTTTGGGGGGGGGGGGGGTGTAATATACATGGCTCCATGCAAAGTTAAGATTTTAAAAGGCAACATCTCACTTAAAAGCTATACTACAGTACATCAAAAGCATTACATTGTATTCCAAAAGCATTCTTATTGCATGCACATATACAATGTCATAGTATTTTGGTACCGTAAGCTTATAATACGAAAGAAAAACAACTTGGGACTGAATCATTCAACGAAAAACCACATTTCCAAGGCAGCATTACCTGGTCTTCATAGTTGGAAAACGAATGGCAAATGATCATTTCTTCCTAGTCAGAATAATTTCCAATTTGAAAGTTATTTTAAAGCATGTGACACAATCAAAAGCATTGCAGGTTCAGCTTCCATGCCCTTGATCTGATGAAGTGAACTGTGTACAAGTTTTAGTAATAAAGCACATAGCCCGCAATCAAGCTATACAACGTATTTCTGGATACACATGTACAAAATATTATACATGTATCACTGTCTGCAGTTCCTCTAGAAATTCTAATTTAGCAGCCAATTTACAAAATTTGCCATAGTAGCCTGAACTCCATTGGCCTCCCTCAGTAATACATTAGATTTTATTGGTCACTTTTATTTTCTGGCAGCAATTCAGTGAATTGATCAGTGGCAGCAGAAACAAATTGTGTACCTGGTGGATGAACAACTTGCATTTGTGTCTTGGTCTCTTCCTCATCTTCTTCTTCCAACAAGAATCCCCCTCCTGTGTCAATGACTCGACCCGGCCTCTTACACTGCCTGTCCTCACTGAAAAATAAAACCATGCAATCACTCAAAACTACAGATCAGACCTCTCTTGTAAAGGAGATAATGAAGTCTTTTCACAGGTTCTACTGTTAGAAGTGCATGAGGGATCACGCCTGTATGTACATTTTACATGTATGTCCTATGACGTTCACATTCAAAAATAAAATATCTGTTGCCCCAACAAAAGACCTCAGGCAAATAAGACAAGGCAGGTACATGTAGCTGTAAAGTCTGTGAAATGTCCAGCTGGTTTTCATGCTGCATTGACAACGGCAGACAACAAGGTCTATCACTATGATTGACATGCATTGTGATTGCTTGATGATGGACCTCAGTACTAGTATGTCCATGACCATGCCTGTCACGTAGGCAAATGTCACTCAAAAGCCACTGAATGACAGTGATTGGCTCAAAAATATGGGGAACCACTCTTATTAGTCTTAAGTGTCAATAAGGTGTGGGAGCAAGTGTAAAACTAGAAGCCGATAAGTAACCGAAAACCCTTCCGCCAGAACAGACAGACGGATGGACGCATATGTGACGACAATCCCATCAGATAGGTCAAGGTTACTTCTGTTTGACCTAATGACAAAGCTTTGGTGCAAATGCAATGAGCAGAGCTATTATGGCAAGGCCATTTTTCTTCAATGCAGCACTGTGACTTAAAAATATGTGACCCAGTGACCTAGTTTTCAATAGGCATCTGAGGTTCAGTCATGTCTGTTGACAGACTGTCCGAGAAGAAGAGGGAAGGGGGTAAAAAATTAAAAACTGGCTGGTGCAGGGGGATCCCTGCTCGATTTTTTTTTCTTCGATGTGGACTTTGGGGGAGAAAGGGGTTCGGGTAGACTGGCTGCAGTCGAGTTCGCAGTTAGTTTTTTTTTTTCCTATTTTATTCATTTCCATGCTGTCTTACTGCTGCCAAATACTGACCAGAAAGCCGGCGAATATTAATCTGCCAATACTGACCAGTGAGCCGGCGAACTCGACTGGTAGGATCCGGACGGTTACAGCCAGGGCCAACAGATGGCACGCTCCCGCCTGAAACCTCAGATGGCAATCCCCCAGGGACAACCACCAATGAGAAGCCCGGTCACTTGACCTCCAACCTTGACCTTCATGTTCTGAAAACAGCATGGCTGGTACAGCTGCAGCGAGAGATATCGTTTCAGATGTACAGCTGGACATTATACATTATCTAAGCAAAGGCCAAGATGTATTTGCGTGCCTACCAACAGGTTCGGGCACAACGCTGACTTACAGTGCAGCACCGTATATGTTTCAGTGGGCAAAAACAGGTCGTTTCATGGCGGGACCATGCGAGATTGTCATCATGGTATGCCCTCTTGTTGCCATAATGAGAGAACAAGTGAAGTTTCTTACTTTTATTTTGCAATGTTATTATTTTGTTGCTGCAACTGACACACAAGATTGTTGCTGTGTCTTGTCCAATTTCACAACCAAAAAAACTTTCCATAGAAAGACACGCAGACATTTTCTCGCCAGTCCATGGTCGGTAGAGTCCGTCACTCTTTATAATCCTTAAATTGCACACCATTCAACGCTCCTTTGCTGATGGTGTTAAATATATTCTCTTGATAGCCTTCTGCGGCGTATCCATCCTATATTCAATTGGGAAAACTTGTAAACATGTGCCAAGTTGCGGTTTCCGCCATTACCCATGCTTGTCAGCTGGCTGTCAAACATGACCTGACATGACATATTTAATTACGGCCTTCCCACGATAGCGCCCCATCTGTTGGCCACGGCCGTAACCGTCCCTATACCACCAGTCCAATTTGCCGGCTTTGCCGGCTCACTGGTCAGTATTGGCAGATTAAATTCGCCGGCTTCGCTGGCTCTCGTCAGTATTTAGCAGCAGTAAGACAGCATGGAAATGAATGAAAACTGCGAACTCGACTGCAGCCAGTCTAGGGGTCGGGGAATGGGGATGGGTCATGGAGGATAGGGCCATTAGGGGTGGTATTTAGTTTGGCAGCAGGTGTGTCACCGTAGTATGGAATTAGTTAACACAAACAGACACTAACACAGAAGATTGAAACCATACCTATTAGCAAACTCTATCCCAGCACAGGACTGTAAACCATACCAGTGTACAACAAGAGACTGAAACCGTATCAGTGTGCTTGTGTTAACAGTGAACATAGTACTGAAGGTTTCCTAACCATGACCGAGTTTTAGTTAGGACACTCTTTTGAAAAATACATACAACTTGCCGCCAGTATGAGGTACATAACTTAGAGGTTCAAGTATCTCTCTGTTTTAAACCTCCATGTGGGAAATACTTAAGCTTCAGGGGCTAAAGTATTTCTTTTTGCTGTAAAAAATACAAGTTCCAGGCTTGAACCGCTGAAATACAGTTTAACATCCATTTGTTCCAGGATCCACTGAGTAAATATACATGTACATGTTTGAGACCACTTGCATGCTCCTGTGACAGTCCCATTAACTGGCTTTATATACCTGTCAGGGTGTACAAAATTGTACATCAGGAGACCTACAGAGCTGTACACCCAGGAGATGTACAGAACCATACACCCAGGGGACGTACAAAAGTGTACACTAGGAGAGGTACAGAACTGTACACCCAGGAGAAGTACAAAAGTGTACCCCAGGAGACATACAAAACTGTGCACCCAGGATGCACAAACTTGCACCACATGATCCCACCATGATTGCATAACCAGATTTATCCCTGTACTGGGAGTTATCCATCCATCCATCTATTATGTACATTAATATTTGAAGGTCCACTTTAAAAAAAAAAAAAAAAATGATGCACTGTAGGATCTGGTCACAACCATACCAGTGTGCACTTTGTCTTACATGGAGGATTAAAAGTCAGAGGTTCATTTGAATCATTATTTGCTGTGTTTTTCCTTGTTTCTATTTGGTACATTACATGTACTAACAATTCCATTTTAGCGTTGACTGTATAAAGCTTTTATAATTAAGAACTAAATTTAGTTTAAAAAAAAAAAACAACCTCCTGTTGAGCTTTTTTGGCTACCTGTAACAAGAAACAAAGAATATTTTTACCCAGATGGGGGGGGGGGGGAAATCCCTGCCTCCTGTTGAGATATTTTAAGACCATGTGACAGGAAACCAAGAATTTTTTAAGGGTGGCCTAAGATCCAAGTACATGCAGGTGAAATGTTTTAAGAAGATGAAAATGTGAATTCTTGACGGACGGATGGACATCGAAGACCGACCATAAGATAGGCTTAGCTGACTGACAAACTTGTCAGGAGAGCTGAAAATGAAAAACTTGAAATAAATATCCCTGGGGTACATACGAAACTTGATTTTGGGTATTAAATGTGAGAAAGATTACTTAGTTTGTTTTCTGTATCTCTGTGTGTTATCCAAAAAATAACTATCTGAGCTGCATGAAATTCATAACACAGGGCAGAGTAAGTTCATATTTGATCACACATATGATCAGCCACATGCATTTAAAACATTCAGTTTCAAAAAAATTAAAAATTGCGTCCTTTTGTATGTGTTGAAGGAATACTTAGGACACTAAAATATGGACCATTAAACTGCAGATTCGATTCTGGGGTGAAGTAGAGGACCTTCAGGTTTGCCACATTAAAACCATTCCATGAAGGATGCTGGTCCCATGGCCTGTGGGATGCTCTTAAGACAGGAATTTCTGTGTACCAGTTTCCCAACCAACACAGTCAGTACAACAAGTTTCAGTAGCTCAAAGGGAATTCAGAATTAATTTATAGAAAATGGAATAATATGCAGTGGCTGTATTAACAAAAACATACATTGTTAATATACAACATGTATTGGACCCCAAAATTAAGTAACTCAGGATCAAATATGTTGTCTTTAATTTTGATTCTATATTAATATCAGGGAAAATTTTTTCACTAATATGGCCAGGTGCCATTTACCTGTTGGCAGGATATGGACGACTTGCCAGTCTGGCCTGCCGCAAGAGCAGAGCCTTCTGCCTGTTCCTTTCAATGCGAGCTCGCTGAGCATCACTAAGGGATTTGCTCTGATCTTGATGTTCTATAAAAAAGAATAAGTAATAACTGATGAATATACAACAATTTCTTGCTGAAAAGTGGAATGCGATGTCCCTTTTGATTTTTTTTTTTCACTTATCCCAACACTAGGTTGGTAGCCTACAAGTACACACTTGGGCAGTGGTTTTCACAATGCCTGGCAACCCATGCGTCTGTTGGTCTTGTATATATAACTTGGTTAAGGTTAATTATGCTTCTGTTCATCTTGTATGACCATTAAGTCTAGATATATGTACTTCGGTTTTCTTCAGGAGAAAGATTGACAAGAGAAACACATGTGATGTAGCACAACAAACCGGTTACAACTGATAACCATCCTGTTGATCTTTGTGTTTGTGTGTGTGTTTTTTTTAATATGATGTATATTGAACATTTTAGTTCTATGGTCTTTTTTCTTTTAAAATTTAGAATGAGGGCCAGATTAAAAAAAAAAAAAATCTCATTTACCTCTGGGTACAAAAGTGATGAGGGAGGCATCTTTTTTGTACAGCTGAAATATCTCACCAAATATGGGTGTCAGGACACTTTTATTCGTTCCAAGGCTCCAAAGTTATGCCATATATATATATATATATATATATATATATATATATATATATATATATATATATATATATATATATTTATATACATGTATATACATGTACATGATCATCCCACTAAATTCTAGATTCAATACAGTTCTTTTATTGTGTGTATATATATTGAACTACTAAGTATGAATTAAATGACATATAATTAGACACATCATTTGTTAACACTGTTGTCCCTTGTGTGACAGGGCACAGGTCACCAGGCTGGCAGTAGAAAATGAATGGATTGATACACTTTATTCATTCAGAGTAGCCATACATCAACAAGTAAAAATGATGCTTTGCATACACGCATCACATTTATATGATTAAGTAGATATCATCAACAACAACAACAAAAATTTACTCAGATCATAAAATTACATCATTTAAAAATACACTATGTTTAGACTAGAAGAATTCACATAGAGCTAGATTATCATGAAAAGATATAAAAATAAGTCTGTCAGGGAGGGTGTACTCACTAGCAATACCCAGTTAGCTTCCAGTAGTCGGTAGTGATAGAAAATTTATAATGTCTGTATCTTTAAAAATATGTCCACCTGGGTTGCACTGACTAGCATTGTCCAGTTTGCTTCCAGTTATGGTATAAAATAACAGTATCTGTGTCTTTAATCATGTGCATATGAAAAACAGTAAACAGCCACTGCTCAACAGGGATTACCCTGCTGAGCAGCAGCTGTTCATCTAGCTGTGATAGTTGAAAAAAATAGTAGATGGATGTACATAATTAGTCAGAGCATACCCCATCCCAATAATATCAAATCAATGGGATGGGGGATCTGGTCAGGCGACATTTTATCGCAATCAACACCATCAAATAGCATGGTAGTCATAAACTGGGTTGGTCGAAAACCTGAATCGCTCCTAGGACATTTGGTAGATATCAACATGGTCAACAGAACAAATTGTCACGTGTTTAATTCATAGAAATGCAAGTTTGCCGCATTAAATTTTGCTGAATAGTAGTCTCGTGGTGGTGTCAATACTTAAGGACACGTAAGACACCAAAAATAAATACCACTTTAATCAATCCTAGCTCAAAATGTATTTACGTTAGGATAACATATCATATATGTGTGTAATGGTCATACTCCAAAGAATTTATATGTCCCGTATTTGGGTGCCTGTGATGTTAATTGTTGAATAAACAATTGAAATAAATGAAAGTTGACCGCAAAGCATCCACCACATAAATGTCGATACAAGTCACTAATTATTTGTGATAAAATAATAACTACATTGGACACTTTATTTAGTAAGAATACCCATACAACAATTTACACAAGTAACCTCAATAATCACTTCATCAGTCTTAACACATGTAGCCTAGCCTTAGCAGTTTATTGCCCTTTAGGGGCATAATATTAAATAAAAATAAATATAAAGAGTGCAAGCGCTCTAGTAAACATGCTCCCCTCCTGACAACACCAAACATGTCCGACCTCCCATTCTGTGGGTTTGAGCGATGTATGTATTTACCGTGATAATTCCTTTAATACTTGTAGCCCGCATAAATACACGAGAAGATAAATAAATTTACTAGAAAGATCTCTGTGGACTAAAAGGACCTGGGAAAAGCACTGAAAGTAAGGGGTCTTCAATTTAAATGAGAGCATCGATTCTGTTCTGTCGATACATGTCAACATTTAAAGACGGAGTTCCCTGGGACACAATAGTTAGACAACCATTCGTACTCACAACCGTTTTCACAACAATATTTTAATACATATATGAATATGCATACATACATACATACATATAGGCCTATATATTATATATATATATATACATATATATATATATATATATATATATATATATATCACAAACTTATCTTTCACTACCATTTATATTATACTCATTATTTATACATATTCCAATTCCCATTCACAACCTTTCTATTCACATATTATAACAAACTTTTCTTCACAACCATTCCATTCACTGCCATTTATGTTATACTCATTATCCATACATATTCAAATTCCCATTCACAACCATTCCATTCACTACTATTTATCTTATTCTACATATGCCAATTTTCATTAACAACGGAAATGGTTGTGAGTTGCGCACAACTAATCTTTTCTGGAGGGGAATGTGGGTCTTATTTATGTTGACTCAAATGTCTGTCATGGCTGACCCTCGTTCTGTGACACGGTGCGATGTACGTGTTTACCTTTGCAATTCATGTATTATATACTTTCCAAAGAATATAGCTTTCTTAAACAGAATTCAGGTGTTTCTCTAACTGTTATATGTAAAATTCGGTATCTGCAAGGCTTTTTTTTTTTATAATAATATTGCCTATTATGTGCATTATGTAAATTATGATATGTTCTGTTATGATGTGTTCCGGCAAGTAGTAGACCTTGCCGTCCTGGGACGCGAGTTTCATGGCCTGAAAATCTGCGACAACAACACAATTTATACAAACATGGTGATAATTTAATACCAGTTACAACGCACCTGTCGACTGTGTCTCTAAAACTGCCATACCGGGAGAAGCCGCCATCATTTATTTGGTAACTTTAAAAAATACTGGTTCCCCTATTATTGACTGTGGTTAGGCGACAGTGTGGTTCCCTGACACACACTCGCACTTGTTTGCATAGATCGCCCTCTGCCGGCGATTGCAAAGAACATTCATCGCAAGGGAGCCCTGTCACATGCATGTGGCAATATTATTATTGAAGTTTCGCGGCTTGCTGTCTCATGCGTGGAAAAATATCCCGCAATGCTAAAAGAGTACCATAAACCATATAATAATAATAATAATAATAATAATAATAATAATAATAATAATAATAATAATAATAATAATAATAATAATAATAATAATAGGTAGGTAAAAAGAAAGAAAGAAAGAAAGAAAGAAAGAAAGAAAGAAAGAAAGAAAGAAAGAAAGAAAGAACATGACAGATGCGAAAAGCATTTTTGCAATCTATTATCAGCCAGCACCCCTGTCAATGAGCATGAAACACCGAACATAACATGCATGACATGTGTAAAATACTCATACGGGAGCTTGGGTGGTGGTGGTGGTGCCTGGAGATCTCAGTGCAGAGTACAGCCAGAAATTACCTCTGGTGCACATTATACAGAAAATAAGGTACAAATAACATCATTTGAAAAAGCTCTGACGGTTTCACTTTTTTGACAACGAATAAGAAGAAAAAATGTTCACATTTGCCCAAGATATAAAAGCCACCCAAAGGTACCCTTCCCTTTCCTCACACACCCCACCAAGTTTGGAGAGGATGCGGCCAACGGTGTTTGAAAAGTTGAAAATGTAAATGTGAACGAACGATCTGGACTACCGATAAATGCCGATTGACAACTAGCTCTCCTGTAAGGTCAGATGACCAATAAGTCAACAGAGTGAAAAACAAATATTTCCAATGTATGTGTATTGATATTTTAGCAATGTTGGCTTTGAAAGGAGGCGATATATCAGCAAAGCATGTCTATTTCACGAACGGATTTCTGGTGTCGTTCATGTGGAAGTGTGTCAGGGCATTCGACTTTTTGAGATTAATGAGGGTCGGAAAGGGGTTGCCCGTACTCCGTACTTGGGCTTTATTTATATTTTGTACAGCGCAGAGAGAAAAAAATATTCACCGTATAGCGTACTGATAGCAAACTATGTACTCCGTACTGATCAAAATTTATTATGCATAAAGCGTACCGGCAACACATGTAATATTCGTACCCGTACTGAAATAAGTAAATAAATAAATAAATAAATAAATAAATAAATAAATAAATAAATAAATGAAAAATGAAATAGTTACAACAGGCCCTGCCAATTGTTTTGGGTAAGAGTGAACAAAGTATTAGAGACGAGTGAACTTTCAATAAATGTCATATCAGTAACAATTTTCTACTGTTTCATCCTTTCAGAGATGCTACTTTTCAGGATTTGACATGAATTCAGATAGTTTTCTTTTTGCTTGAAAAAAAATCTATTTTGTCTGAGCAGTTCAAATTTGAGGAGAAAGACAAGGAGGTATACAAGTTTCAGGTAAAATTGTAACAATTCAGGTTGAAATATGTAAAAGTCTGTGGCATCTGTGTTCTTACAGGTTGTATAACCATCTCAAATTTGAAAATTATATTGCGGATGTCTTATTTTGTGTACTATGTACTGGAGAAAACTTATTTCCTGTTCTCTGTACCGGTAAATTTTATTTTCTGTACCAGTGTACCAAGACCCACCCTCACCCGCCCTTCCCCCCTCATAAATATCACTTGATATTATTGCCTTTGTTCCACACCATCATTTTTGTTATAAAACCACGCTATAGTGTTATGTTTGAAAATGACTTTAACCTATCAAAATATGTTGAATTGTTATGTTAATGAAAATTGGAATTGCCTGGAACAGATTTCTATGATGGGGTCGAGTGTGCATTCGTAGTCTGATCAGTTGGTACACATACATAAGGGCGTCGACCTAAATGTATAAATGCCCGGGATGTCGCTTAAAAATCAATATTTTGCAAACCGGGGGCGAGCTATCCAGAGTCTGCAACAGGCACCAGTTCAAAGTGCTACATAAATATTGTCTATGAGCCCCTTCACATGGCTTAACGTATGCTTATAGATTTTCATCTCATAGATTGAGTGATGTGTGATTTAATGCTGAAAACTAGTGAACAAATTAAACGTAAGTTTGAGAAGGCCCGGTTTGGTAGAGATCGGATCATATAAAAACACAAATGAACTGTTTATTTTGGGTATCTGCATTTAGAGCGACACAATGAATGATGGAAAAGGCCAAACTTTTCCAGTTCATTTGATGCGGGGGGGGGAGGGAGGGGATCTTCCATGTAGGATTGTACTGGGTATGTACCGCGGGAAAGGCCCTGTTTTCATTACTCCCAGGATTAGAAAAGCCCCCCAAAATGTTCACAGTTGGATTAGGATAGCGGTAACAATTAGGATGCACCAATGCAGCACTCCTTTTCAACTCATCACAGGATTAAGAAAGGGTACCTTTTTACATCTGGTGTAGGATTAAAATAGGGTATTGTATAAAAAAAGTCCGACGCACACCCACCCACCCTGATTTTGAGTATGTGCCCCCCCCCCCCGATTTGATGACCATCATATGTAGAGTTCATATTTTTCTTTAATGAGACGTGGACCTTGTGGTGATGGTGTATGTCTGTTGTATGAGGATGAATTATTTAACTGTTAACTTTATCTTTCGATCAGTCTGTCATCGTTAATCAATCAGTTTGTTTGTTCTTCCATTCATTCCTCTGTGCCTTGATCCATTCACCCGTCCATTCTCATTCATTCTTTATATTTTCATTGGCGTTTTTACCCTTTCTGTGGATGAGTGCATACCGACAAGAAACGTCTGGCTGGTTTAGAAAGACACATTTGTTGACACAAGGGCAGGTGCAAAATGAAATTTCCTGAAAATAGCATGTCTTTATTGCGTGACTACAAGAGCAGTCTGCAGTGAATGATTGAAACAATGCAGTATATCAGCCGGGCAATCGTCTGATTGGAACAGTTCACATTGCACTGAAAATATGACTTACTTGTAAAAAATGTCAATCGGTTGATAATAAATCCCATAATATGGACAGATCTGTGCTAATTGATGGCTACTGATTTTTTTTAACGAACTCATACCCATTGATCAGTACCTGAAAAAACGTGATGCATGTAGTTGCAATATACACACACACCTACCTGTCCGCACTTACAACATACCTTAATGTTACTTAATTAGACGTTGGCCGTTCCCAATCGCGAGACACCATAACTACAAACCATAATTATTGGCCTCAATATTTTGACCAGACCGATCGATCGCTGGTATTTCAATACGCAACATACCAGCACATGTTGTGCTAAGAAAATTTAGCTTGATAGATCACTTATTTGTTCTCAACGTACTCAATTTAAAGACAACACGTTTAGTTTATAATACGCTCTTTTTATGCTTTGTTATTATTTTTTTTTTTTAGTTCAGCATGGGGGGGGGGGGTTGCAGCCAGATGAGCTTATTGGATGGTCAGCCGTCCGACGTCCGTCTACAATTCACATTTTCAACTTTTCGAAAGAGCGTCAAGTATATCCACATCAAACGTTGTAGCAATATAACATGGGTGGGTCTCTTCCAAGTTTGTTCAAAATGGTCATGTTCCAGTGATTTTCATTTTTTTTTCTAAAAGAATTATTTGTTCATTGTTTGACAAAAGCTTCTCCGAAACCGCTTGGCCAATTCCTTCGAAATTGCATAGGGATACTTCCGGGAACCTCTAGACCTTGCTTTGTTCAACAGGTGGCACTGCGACTTTTTAAAAAATAAATATTTGTGTGTTACAGATACTTTCTCCAAAACCCTCACTTAAATTGTTTGAAACTTGGTGGAATTGTACTTTGTGGAAGAGTCAAACTACAATGTTCACTAGGTGGTGATACTCCAGATCCCAGACTTTAAACGCATTTTTCAATTTGGGTACTTATCGGTAATGCATACATTCCTATTGATTACCATATAAGTCAATGGGGATTGCAATGGTATTCACATTTTTTATTTCTCCAAAACCATCAACCAGACTCCCTTCAAATTTAATGGGGATGTACCTTGTGTGGTACTCATCCAATTTTGTTTAAATAGTTGTGCCATGGATTTTAGATTGTTGTAATGGTTTTTTAAAAAGTTACATTTTGCTAAAATCTTTATATAAAAACGTTTTCCACCAAAACGACAGTCCAATTGCTTCAAAAGTATATATTGACACCTTTGCGAATCCCCACACCTTAATTTGTTTCCAGGCGGCGCTACGATATTTTCTATGTTTTTTTATGAATTTTTGTGTGTTAAATATACTTGGGACTTCTCCAAAACCGTTTTTAGAAACATACATTATCAGCTAATCGAGAAACAGAAAGAGAGCCCGATATGAATCTCTCTTGGACAATATTTTTGTGTAGTTTTCTTATTTTGGACATCTCTAAAACTGTCAGTTAGATTGTTCTGAAACTTACTGGAAATTTATCTTGCGGAAGCATCAAACCAGGATCAAACAAGGTTACTCACTAGGTGGTTATACTCCAGATCCCTCATTTGTAATCATTTTTTTTTTTTTTTTCAGTTTGGGTACTTGGAAGTAATTACATGCATTCCTATTGATTACCATGGAAGTCAATGGGGATTTCACTGCACGGCAATTTGCATTTTTGGACCTCTCCCAAACCGTCAACCAGACTAACTTCAAATTTAATGGTGATGTACCTTGTGTGGGTCTAAACCAATTTTGTCCAAATAGTCGCGTTCCAGTCAGTGTTAGACTTATTATGATCCTCATTCATTTTTTGCTAAAATCTTAAAACATCATCTTCTCCAAAACCGCCAGTCCAATTGCTTTGAAATTGCATAGTCTGGAAACCCCTGCACGTTAATTGTTTAACAGTAATACGGATTGTACTAATTTTATGATAGTTGCATGGCGGTTTGAACGCTTACCCCAAAACAGGACATGGTGAGAAACTTTGTAATTTTGTTCTCCACAATAATTCAAAACCTCATATTTCAGAATCAACAGTAGGATAACAGAGCAGGGGTCATCTTGGCTGAATCAAATAATTTGGAACATGCCACAGTTCTTTAATTGAACAACTGTGCTGCCATCTGTGGGACAACGTGACCACTGTACCGTCACGGCAACTTGACTTTTTCCAAGTTCAAAAAGCTAACTGTTTTGAAAGACACATCTGGGAATATTCTGAAGCCGATTTTGACTATTTTCGAGAATGATTAAATGAGGCCGATTGGGATACAAAGCCTGTGGACCAGACACCATCACTCCCTTGATGTTAAAGGAGACTGCATCCAGTATTTCTCCCTCTCTGACCAAATTGTTCTAACCTCTCTCTCAGTATCTCTGTATTTCCATCAGAATGGAAGAAGGCATATGTGTCGCCAATTTTGAAAATCGGATTAGCAGATTCATGTAAAAAAATATAGACCTATTTCGTTGCGAAGTTGTGTTGGCAAAGTTGTCGAAGGAGCATTTTTTTTTAAAATACATGTAGGGACAACTGTCTTCTACCCGAAAAACAATCTGGATTTATTCCCGGTGACGGCACCGTCAAGCAACTCGTCTTTTTATATCATGAGTTTTCTAAAGCCCTAGATTTAGATAAAGAAACTCGTGTAGTCTTTTGTAATATCACAAAAGCATTTGATAAAGTATATCACCCAGGTTTGATCTATAAACTGAAGAAGGCAGGGATCCGTGGGAATTTATTACAATGGGTGGACAATTATCTTTTTGATCAGCCTCAACGTGTTGTTATCCAAGCTGAAGCGTCCGCTTGGGGCGGCATCAAGGCAGGTGTACTACGGGGCTCTGTGCTAGGCCCACTCATGTTTTTTATTTATTTCCATGATATCGTAGATGTCGTTAGAGCTGAAATATGTCTCATTGCGGATGATACTACTTTATATATTAAAGTGGATGACCCAGTTGAAGGGGCAAATGCTCTAAATGAAGACCTTTCTTCAATGTCAGATTGGGCAAATCAATGCCCAGTCACCTTCAACCCTACACAAATTAAAATAGTATTAATTAGTACCAAAAAGAATCCCGTAGATCACCTAAGTCTAAATTTCCAACAAACGAATATTGAATGAGTAGAACAGGACAAACATTTGGGATTCATATTTTCATTTGACCTCTCTCGGTCAACGCATATAAATTCAATCGCTACCAAGTCAAGGATACTGGTAGGTGTCCTCAAAAGTTTACAGTATAAATTGAACAGACATGCACTAGAATGTCTTTATTTTTCCTTTGTACTTCCATGTTTAGAATATCTCAGCGTGGTTTGGGATGGGTGCACACAGGCGGACAAATTTCCACTTGAAAGTTTTCAACTGGAAGCAACCCGGTAACAGGAACAACGAGCCGTTCAAGCCATAGTCAGATATATGAAAAAAAAACAAGCTGGGAAACCCTTTCAAGGCAGGGCAAACAAAAATGAGTTATCACATATAAAATAGTACACGGACTTGCACGCAATTATCCTTGTAAATTTGTCCCTCAGCCGACCAGTGGCAGAATTAGATCAAGACAAACTACTACTTCTCTTCCTGATAAGAAAAACATGCACTAAACTCTTTCTTCCCCTCCACCATTAGAGAATGGAATCTCCTTCCGAAAGCAACGAAACACTCTGAAAATATTGTCGAATTTAAAAGCAAACCAAATAAAAAAAAACCTAAAAGGAACGAATTATTTCACTTTAGGGACAGGAAGATTGGCATAATCTATGCCAGAATGAGCATGAGTTTCTGCCAGTTGAATTCAGACATGTACAAGATGGGTTTGTCGGCTTCACCACTATTTTCCTGCGGACATTCTGCTGAAAATTATTTCCACTACTTTTTCCAATGTAGCGAATATGCTACACAAAGGGACAAACTCCAAACTGAAATTACTCCCTTCGCAGCGTTCAATCTGAAAACACTACTATTTGACACAAGAGTGTCAATTACGAAATTTTTCGATCACTTCTCAGTTACATCAAATCGAATGAAAGGTTTAAAGATTACCTACATTCAAATTGCAACCTGCGACGTGATTGTATATCCCATCGCTAGACTAAGGCGTGGTAGTCTATACTTGGCACATGTACTCGCCCAATAGTCTTCTCTCTTTTTCCATCTCTTCTCCTATCTGTACGTAATTTTATCTGGCAACTATCAGTTATCTGGTAGTTCAAGACTTCCGACTGTATCGTCACTGCTTGTACAAGAGGTCTTCATATAGGCAGTTCACCTAGCTGTTGACCAATTGTTTTTCGAAATAAGATATGTTTCAACCAATTGTTAAATAGATGATACTGCATATTTTTCTCTTTTTTTTTTCATTTTTTGTTTGTTTGTTTGTTTGTTTGTTTTCGCTTTTTTTGACTTCGCCCTGACAGCACGTTGGATTCTCTTGAAATGAATGGAACTGTATGGACTTGATTTCCACCAACTTTTTTCTACTATATGGTGGTACGGTCACTTGCTGATTTTTAACAAATTACCAACATTATGACAATGTGTTAGAGTATGCAGTTATCAACGTTACTAAACAATATGAATAACAGCAAATCTGACATATATCTGACCTTGAAAGGTCAAGTGACCTAGTGGCTAATGTTTCAGTAATATCTCACCATAGGGCCATGGTTACTATTAAAAACCAAAAGAAAAATATCTATGGGGTTACTTTTGATGCTGTTAATAATGACTTTGAGTGGCTTTGGAAGGTCATACTGACATATTGCGATATATCAGGTAATAGTGGATTCTGTAACTTTTCATTTCCATTTCAAAAATGATTGTTTGAGTGAAGACTGATATTACAAACATGATGATGGTCTTTAAACAAAGACGGCATGGATGTGATCGTAAACTTCACAGGACCCCTTCAGTCTGTGCATGCACGATCAGCTGAGCAGAGGACTGCAACAGTCATCTTCGCTTGTGAGTTTATTATTCCATTATATATGTCATGTCTGTGGGATTAACAGAATATCGTACACTGACGTGTTAATGTAACATCAGAAGCATTGGTAAATACCCGATCCCTTGAGCAAGCTCTGTGCTGTCCCTATATTTTCCTGTCACTGACAATACCTAACACACAATTCAATTTCGCTCAGTCCTAACTGTGCCATTATGATGATTCATATGTTCATTCAATTTCATAATAAATAATAATGTATTTATCTTTTTCTTATTAGGTTATGGACTAAACAAAATCGAGTATAATAAAAAAAAGTAAACATTGTACCAAAATAAAAATGCACAAAATATTTTTTCCATTCATGTTGGTTATGCTTGTATGAAACTAAAATCCATACATGTGCATCTAATGTATGCTTAAATTTATGTTGTTGACCTGCCAACAAAACATACAAATATTTGCTACAGTTTTGAAATGTCTGAATCACTGACGTATACTAACAGAAAATGTCAGGAAAGTAAAATTAGCATTTTCAAAGATAAAGTTAACCAGATTTCCCATATTCGTACGACATACGAAACCAATCAGCCAATTCCATGGTTGTGTATTTGTTGCCATTCGTCATAAGTGACCAGCTATTTAACCATTAGATGAGACAAAGAGCAGTAGATGTAATGACTCAAACCAGCATGACAGTGCTATCATACTCGAGTAAAACGACACTATGAAGAGTACAGAAGGGTCGTTTTTTATAATTTGCGTTAGTTTAGGAGAATGAAACATTTACATAAACAACGTAAAGGAATAAATAACTGCATAAACAAATATATAAATAAATAAGTAAGTGAACTAGGACGCACATAAAGACATAGTCTTCAAACAATTCAAGAGGAGACTTAAATTACTTTTCATCAATCACACCATGCATGTAAATGTTTCTTCCACTCTTATTCATTGCGGAAAGGTGTATTATTAAAGGTAAGCACGCAACCTGAAGATGATTCATATATACATTTCTTTTGATAATGTCCACAATTGTTCAATGAAATAAATAATTAATTAAAAACGCACCTGCTGTGTCTAGATACAAGGGAAATTTAAGACTGTATAAGCTTAATGCCGAAAGTCTGACTGACACTAATTTTATGTAAGCTGAGACCCAAATATATAATTATGTAGACATGTTTGAGCGAAAGTGTTAACTTAAATTGACTTATTCTCTACAAAATATGTAGCTCTCGTGGTCTCTAAACCCTTTAGTAATTATTGTTTTCCAGATTTAGAATTGATACCATGAGATTTCCCGTCTTGCTTTGAATTGATTTAATTTGGACAGTAGCAACATACAGATTCTCAAATATAGCTGGAATTTGGGGACCGGAATGTGGAAAATTATAATACCAGAGAGAGAGAGAGAGAGAGAGAGAGAGAGAGAGAGAGAGAGAGAGAGAGAGAGAGAGAGAGAGAGAGAGAGAGAGAGAGAGAGAGAGAGAGAGAGAGAGAGAGAGAGAGAGAGAGAGAGAGAGAGAGAGAGAGAGAGAGAGAGAGAGAGAGAGAGAGAGAGAGAGAGAGAGAGAGAGAGAGAGAGAGAGAGAGAGTCAATATACCTTCTCCATCTCTGGAAGCAAGCATTTCACCCGGCACACATCATCGAGTCTTATAAACACAGTTGTATATGCAAAATTAGAGCTTTTTTTTTTTAATTTTATTTATTTACATTGCACACAACAAATTTTGCTTCTGGAGAGTAGGCATACATTGTATTATAATGCGGACTATATATAATGTGAAAACATGTCCCAGAAATCTATATGCTCACTTGATCGGAAGGGCGCACAGACGTTTGTCCATTGTGACACTGTACCTTTGTGCACCTATAATTTTCTCCCCTTCGTTGGCAAAAGCATCTGTCACGGAAAAAATAGGTGTCAATGTGCAGACGTTTCAGCGGGGATACGATACGGTAACAGAGGGCCACTTGTTTGGATGTCCATCACTTACGGGCTTCATGTTCGACAGTCCATCACTCACCGGGGCTTTCTGTTTGGCTGTCAATCATCAAGTGGCACAAGCTTTGTTTGTAAAATAACCCTAGTACTTGTCTGTTGGTCCGGACGGACAGACAACCTGCATGAAATATTATCCCCTAAGGAATCCACACAGAAATATTTCAGTATGCGTGATCTACAAATTGCAGTGCCAGGAACATTAACCGAAACAAAAAAATTACAAATGCAACTGAAAACAAAACTATCTTGCCCAGGGTCTTCCCCGACCCGCAGTTAGTGTCACGCTTCCAGCAAGTTGGTGTGACTTGTTCGGAAATGACAGTCATAAGCTGACTTTGCCCGTATGTTTCCGTATATTTACGCTGAATAATGAAGATACAATTTTTCATCTAATATTAAATGACTATACAGCGTGCAAATAATACAGGAAAATATTTTTAATTTATGCAGGACGTTTCCCATGCATGGGATTCAATTTATAAAGGATACATGGGCTTACCTGTTTTTGCATAGCAACTACTATAGCTTGATGTAGAGTCAAGACTACACGGACCACGTCGACGTTGTGCTCGAGTCTTAATATTGATGTGCATACATATTTAGAGGACGTATCCTCGATCAATATATAATTACCTGTGCTACAAGGTATAACGGAAACAACACGTTAAGATAAAATGCAACCGAACAATTTACCTTTTTTTTCTTTTCCTGTGGTAGAACATCTATATAAATTCGCTTTGGGCGTTTTATAGTTCAGTAAGGAAAATGCCATGAGACTTTGCCCAATGCCATGTGAATATGGTAGCAGTACAATGATTTCAAACTGGACAACATGGCATCAAATATACTGCAATTCTCTAAAAAAATCATCAGCTCTACATTCATACTGTATTTCATAATCATCCCATCATTTTATTTGGCAGTGATGGTGTGCTACATACTGTATCGGAACATAACATATAAGTTTCATGAATACATCAAGCATATTGGAAACACAATTCTTGGGTGATCCTGGGCACAGACAACCAAGCGAGAAATCTGGCAGCGAACTAATTTGTCAAAATATACATTTTATTGTTGTAATACCGGTATCGGAAATAGGGACAATCCTCAGCGAAGAAACTGCTTTGGCCAAGCCTAAGGTAAGCTTCAACTTATGTTGAATTTGCTGTGATTAGTGGAAATATTTTTAGAAGGTGATGATAACAGCCACATACACAATAACCCCTGCTTTCCCTCGAGGTTGGAAATTACAAAGTGGTGGTTTTACTAAGAGGCACGACATTTTTTTTTCTGAGGCAATAAGTGAGTAAGAAAGTCAAAGTACTGAGTACGAATGTGCCAATTTTTATATCAAAATCCGTTGTTGTAAGTTAGCACTACCTTTAAATAATATTGGATGCATATATAAATAGTTTTGAAGCGAAATTCAAGTCTCTGCGAGCATAAAAACCGTAAAGCAGACAAACTCCGCACAAACAGCACACCCTGCCAGGCTGATATGTCTTGACCGTTAATTGTTGGCTAGTAGTTCAGCCAGTATATA
Source organism: Hermodice carunculata (assembly GCA_964020975.1). Classification (NCBI taxonomy): domain Eukaryota; kingdom Metazoa; phylum Annelida; class Polychaeta; order Eunicida; family Amphinomidae; genus Hermodice; species Hermodice carunculata. The sequence continues at coordinate 58,375,337 of OZ026617.1, forward strand.
CTTTTCGTAATGTTTGTCACAATTTGAAATGTGTAAAAAAAACCCCTGATATTCAAAAAAGCGTTTTTTATTTCACGAGAGAGAGAGAGAGAGAGAGGAGAGAGAGAGGAGAGAGAGAGAGGAGAGAGAGAGAACCCATTGAAGAAAGATTCTTTGCAATCATGATGTGCTTTCTCCTGTTGGACTTGCTTAAAATATAGTGTCCATGACTATAGAATTTGTTCCCTTAAATAAGTCGGAAACGAAATCGGATACCAATTGATATGACATGTCTTGCACATTTTTTGAAAAGTGGAGCATGATAGTTATAATAGTATATGACTCAGTTTACTGATTATTAAAGGTAATGTAAGTATGAAGTTTCTCCGCAGAGTACACGGATATTCAACAGAAATTTAAAGGTACCACATATCTGAAAATTTTCATTCTATACCACATGCACTGGTCAGATTATCTTGTAACATTTAATGATGCGGAGTCTTAGTGTTTGGGGAAAACGAGGGGCTTTTAAGGGAAGTAGGGTAGCAATACAGCTGAAATACTTCGAATGAAGTGATCAGGTAACCAATGTAGACCTGGTTGGAATTTTGTGGAGGCCTGCTTTATTTATTCATACAATTCTTCATTTATTAAGATCATGTATGGCAAGGTGGATTTTTATACGATGGAGTCACGATCGAAGGCCTGTCCAATGGAATAGGATGTCATATGTTACCGTATATACAAGGACAAATTATTTCATATACCATGGTTGTTTACCTATTGTTTGTAACAAATAGACTTGATCGTTAATTAGTTTCCAAGGTCGGCTGATATTTGCAGTGTGGCTTTTACCAATAAAAAAAAAAATAGACAGTCAATAGTACCGTGGCAACAAGCTCAGATCCTGGCACATATATATTGGCACGTGGCTCCCACAAAATACCACTTGTTTGTGACTGAAGGCAAACACACATTGTTTCGGATCGTGCAAAATGCCTTGTACTTTATGGCGCCTTTGGGAACAAGATTTTTGCCCCGTGCGTCTAACGACCCCATGCCCAAGCCTATTCTCGCCAAAACTTTGTGCCAATTCCTACTTTCAATCCGACAAAAGCTTTCAGATTCGAAATTGCACACAAACAGTTCTGCACAGATGCACAAACTGGGACGACGTATGATACAAATTATCACCAACTGTGATATGCGCGGGACATCCAGACAGTGGACCTCCAGGACAGAAATATTATACGTCGTATAGCAACTGATCAGGAACTCGTCTGAGTTAGAAATTCGCAGAGTCCTGCGAACAGACCTGCAAACTATACACATTGCATTTATTTATTTTCGGTGTTTTTACTTTAACTTTTCGTGGCGTGTAACCAATTTTCTACAATGAACTTTGGATAGAAATAAAGCTGTCTTATATATATATATATATATATATATATATATATATATATATATATATATATATATATATATATATATATATATATATATATATATATATATATATATATATATACATATATATATATATACCTGATTAACACATACCCATATTTGTAACTTAAACCAATCCTTATTTGTGGATACTTCCTCCAAATATAAAGCCTGGCAAATCACCTTTTGATGTCAGTGTAAACGCAGAGCATTTGTGTATAAAATGCTTAGAGGATTAAAATTTGAAATACCATACATATAAAGGTACGTGTATAAGGGAAGAGGTTTTTGAGAATACAAAAGGAACTTGGCATTAAGAACGGCAAGCAAGCGGCTTCCATCTTTTGGAAAAGTAAATTGAAACAAGGTTGCTTCACATTGCTACATAGAATAATGTCTTGTAACTATTTTTATTTAGATAGAATTTGTCAGAAAAATTGTGTTCTAAGTGTCAAGAAGTAGATGATTATGAGCATTTTTTTGAAACATACTCCAATATAAAAGATCTAAAACTGGAGATTTAAAATATTTTTGTCCAAATTGGTATGGAAAATGTTAAGTCTGGAAAACAACATTTTGGGTTATAAGAAGGGAGAACAGGAATTATTGGTTTAATTTTGTTTTTCAAGTGGTTGCATTTACGACATATAAAGGATATAGTGTCTAAAAAAATTAAAGAAAAGAGTCTGAAATTCATTGGAGATATATAAACCTGTAATATTACATAAACGAAAAATGAAATACAACTTTAAAATTGTAAATTTAGCTAATAAGCTATCATAATTTGAAAGAAAGAGGCCATGATGTTAAAACAAGGATACTTTTTATCACACTGGTATTAAACCTATAACTGCCTTTTGAGGTACTATACTCGAATGAAGAAACCGTATTTCTGCATGATCAGTAAAAGAGAGAAAAACATGATTCTCATATCAAAAGACCCCATTCAAAAGCGATGCCTTGTAAAATGTCCTGTCACTGATCATTCTAGCCGGTCGGTTTCGTCAACATTTTTTTACGTTATTAGCCTGATGATGCTATATTTAAGTCACGACGCTATATCTTTAAAAAAGTGTCATGTAGGCTTGCCAAACGTCACAACATTAGATCTCCCAAGGTTTCGGTGTACGCCTACACCGAAATCCTTCGGAAGCATACAAGGACCAAAGTTATCTTTATTATGCTTACCCTAGCATATACCCAATTGTACATGTGGAGAATTATTATTCCTGTCATCTACATGCATGTGGATTACATGCCAACATGCTGGATACCAGCTTCTAGAAAACAAGACCAATTAGTGAACTTTTATGGGCACTCTTTTCATAAAAAGAGCATGATACTCACTGATTTATTTGGATTTGGAAAATTAGTAATAAGCATTTTGTTCTGTGTACATCAGTGATTAAATTTATTAGCTTTGCTCTGTGCAGCTGATTCTAAATCTCTGGCAAAGTTTTATGTCAGCAACATGAACCATTGTTCCATCTGCATCATAATGCATTTCAACAAGTAAGCTTAGCTTTTTCTGTATATAGGAGGACAGTCTCAATCGCTAGATTAATTAATTTATGGCAATTAACATGTGACAATGACATCTTGAAACTATTTTCTAAGACTTCCCATTAACTTATGATGCAAGGTATATATATATATATATATATATATATATATATATTGTCTAAAACTCTGATCAGGGGTATCATGGAAATGTTCGAAAAAATCACATGAAAAAAAAAATGTTGGGAATCATGGAATTTCTATGTGTATGCAGAGTATTGACCCTATATAACATGAAACTGCATTAAAATTTCATTTATTAGACAGATGTCGTAATTCTTGTCTTTTTATCAGTCACTTATGGTGAAACCTGTCAATCTTTACAAATTGTCTTAATTTCCTTAGTTCCTGCAGTGAGTACCAGAGGTAATATTTATTTCATGTACTACTCCCGGGGTACTACTGAACTACTTTTAGGTCCATATTTTGTGTACCTATGTTACTGTGCATTTATATATTCAATTTGGACAGTAGCAACTTACAGATTCTCAATTTTTATACAGTATGGCGCCAGGCTGTTCTCTGCAAGCTCACTGCAAATGGTCTAGGTGGCAACTTTCTGGGCCTGTTACAAAACATGTATGTGGATGGGTCCCATTCCATTAAAGCTAAATATGGACACACTGAAAAGATCTCTTCAGATGTGGTGTTGAAGCAAGGTTACGTGCTAAGTCCCAGTCTCTTCAATTTATTTCTCAATGACCTTCCAAATATTTTTGATGAAACTTGCAGCCCTATTCTACTTGACTCTTGTCCCATCAGTTGTTTACTCTATGCAGACGATCTCGATTTGATATCGGCAAGTGACTCTGGCCTTCAAAGTGCGTTAGACAAAATTACAGGCTTACCGTGAAAAATGGTAACTAAGTGTTAGCCTCAAGAATACTAAATTGTAATATTCAATAAGGGCGGCTCAAAAATTAAAGAAAATTTTTCCTTTTACAAGAACATTCGAATTGAAATTGCCCAAAACTACTGTCACTTAGGTATTGAATTTTCAGCCGTACGCACTTTTCACCTAGCTATTTCCAAATTTACAGAAATAGCAAGTAAAGCATTGTTTTATTTACAGTATTTGAATACTCATGGAAACGTTGATTTATCTATGCAAGTTTTCAAAAGCCTTACTGTACTCGATGCTACATATGCCAGTGAAATTTGGGCACCCTACCTCCTGTGCGGTCTTAATGATGAAAATATTTTATGCTCATCTGTGAACGCTCACCCACTGAACAAGTCCACTTGGAAATTCCATCCTCCGGGTACACAGAAAAAGTTGCACAGATGCTATAAAAACGGGGGGGGGGGGGGGAGGGGCATGATGAGCTGCTTGCCCCTATTGATCAGCAGCTTGTGCACCGCAGTCAAGTACTGGTACCATCTACACAGCCGCACACCTGGTCTTTAAATCTTTAGGCGTACGTGGAAATTACTATACATGACACAAGAGAATATGATATGTTGGCTTAAACACATAAAATCATTGTTTTTTTAAAATGTGATCTGCAAAGTTGTTGGGAAAATGTTGGGGGACTGGACATAACATTGTGTATAAAAAAAAGTTGTACAACAATATGTATTTGAACTGTGTGGATAACTGGTCGAAATATGTCAATGGAGAAAGAAGGGAATCCAACAAATTAAGAACCTTTGGTAAATTTAAAGGGAGAAACTTTTGTAAAGAAAGAAAGCTATTTAGATCTTAATCTCCCAATTCAAGGAAGGATTTTTTTTACTAGACTTAGGATAAGTGCACATACACTTAATATTGAATCTGGTCGATGCAACAAAATTCCTGCTGATAAAAGAATCTGTTGTAATTGTCTATGTGGTGAAGTGGAAGCTGAATTTCACTTAATGTTAACATGTACAAAGTACAATCCACTTCAGACTACTCTTTTCCGTGCACTGGAAGAATATAAATTTGAATCTCAACCAGACCCTTCTAAATTTCATTTTTCATAACCTGCAGTGATGGGGACACTTGTGTGATAAAACAGGTGCTGAAATATATCAACTCTGCCATGGAATTCAGGTCAAACAGTGCTGCTGTATGTGTAATTAAAATTAGACCATTTCTGTTGACCTCCTAGGCTAAGTTACTATGTCTGTGTGCCAACACAGACATATTGATTTTCTTTCTTTCTTTCTCTCTCTGTCTCTTTCTTTCTTTCTTTCTTTCTTTCTTTCTTTCTTTCTTTCTTTCTTTCTTTCTTTCTTTCTTTCTTTCTTTCAAGGCAAATTTGTCTGACATTTCATTTGAAAAGTATTACACGTAGAAACTCCAAACTTGGCACAATTATATCTTCTGTAGACAAAGTCTGGCTTTTTTATAATGAGAGGTCATGCTTTTCAAAATTATGCAAATGAGGGCTCATTAAAGTTTTAAATCTTCAATATCTTATATACTGTAGTAGATGTGGTTCCGAGTGTATAGGAGTTCGATCATAGCAAGGTAAAGGTCATCTCAAATGTCAAGGTCGTGTCAAGGTCAAAGGTCAATTTTAAACCAAAATGTCATTTTTGAAGCGAAGGTTCACTTCAGGTAGAGGTCATCTCAAGGTCAAAGGGCATTTCAAGGTCAAAGGCCACTTTCGATGGTGGCTTTCTTCTAGCCATAACTTGGTCAATTTTTATCCAATTTTGATCATGTTGGGCTAAAATTGTAGCTATTGTAACCCTGCACATTTTTAAACTTACATCTGACCTCTAAACGTCAAAGGTCAAGGTCATATGGACCTTTGAAAGTTTCATCCAGTCATAACTTGGCCCATTTTTATCCAATTCTAATCATGTTGGACTCAAATTGTAGGTATTGCAACACTGCACATTTTTATAAGAACATGTTACCTCTAAAGGACAAAGGTCAGGGTCATTTGGCCCTTTGAAAGTTTCATCTTGCCATTACTTGGTCAATTTTCATCCCATTTTGTTCAGGTTGGGCTTAAATAGTGGGTATTGTAACACTGTGCAATTTACATGTGACCTGTAAAGGTCAAAGGTCAAAGTCATTTGGACTTTTGAAATTTGTATCCAGCCACAAGCTTAATGTAATGTAAAGTACCAAAGGATAAAAGTTGTAGCATTTAATATTTACAACTTTTGAAGGCACACAGACAGATTTGCTTTGAAGCAAATCTTCTTTTTTAGTTTGGTTTTTATGTCTGTCTCTGTAGTGGTAGTTATGCCTTTATGATTATGGTTGTATTTATGACCTCGGCATGCTTATGTCGGGACTTCGATGTAGCCTTACCTTTCGCTTAAGTAGCTTAGCCGGGCCCAGTTTGTATTTACATCTTGCCACACTCACCAGGTGGGGTGAGTGTATGCAATAAAGCTTATTCGGCACTATAATATTTGACTCCAAAGCAGAGCCAATTAAGCTGCGTATTTTGTCTACTCCACTAGTAACACGGGACTTGGTCTGCTTTGCAGGCAATATTGTAATATGTTAAACAAGTATCAATCAGTGTTGCGTTCCGCTAAGTGAAAATGATCCGCTGAAACGGCTCTGGCCTCGGCTCAAAAAATATTTTCAGCAAGTGACTTCATTTCATGTGGATCTATCTTGGTCTCCTTGATGAAAAGGGGAGGGGGTAAAACTTCAGAGGTTTTCCGTGCTGGCGTATTGCTTTTTTAATTTGCCGTTCTTGCGTATTGGAAGCCTTTTTAATTTAAACATAATGGTAAACCATACATTAATATCAATTCATATACAAAGAAAGCATATTGGTCACACAATAAATGTTCAAAAAGTAACGTTAAATCTTACACTGTTGAAACTTTGATAGATGCCATAAAATTTCTTTTGGATAATACTTTTGTTCAATGCGGACCATTGGTTTTTCAGCAAATAAAAGGCATACCAATGGGTAGCAACTGCTCCCCTTTACTGGCAGATTTGTATTTAACCTGGCTTGAATTTAAGTATATGGATAAATTGATGAAAAAGGACTTTCAAATAGCTACAAAATTATCAAACAACGCAAGATATATTGATGATATTGCTTGCGTACATGTACAAAATTTCAGTGAAATTGCTAAAGAAATTTACCCAAAAGATATCCCTTTAGAGGGTAACAATTCTAATGGTTTCAGAGATGTGTTTTTGGACTTGGATATTCGGGTCACTAATGACAGGTTTTGTATTAAAGTCTTTCACAAAATAGATGAGTTAAAACTTGAAAGTAGTTAATTATCCTTTCCCGGACAGTAATATTTCGGATACCATTGGATATAATACATTTTTGTCACAGATTTTGAGATTTGGTCGTATTTGTTCTAAATTTCAGGACTTTGCATCTAGAACCAAACTTATTAACAATAAACTTGAGTCAGGAGGATTCGAAGATGTACTTCTGATCAAATATTTCTACAAATTTTGCTGTAAATATCCCGAGATGGTTAGAAAGTTTGGCTTCAATAATTTTAGAGATTTTAAACTTGCCTGTTTTGCTACTTAATTTTATCTTTTGGCATCATTCTGTTAAAATGTTCACCTTTCAGACGTTTTAGGCTTGCTTGTTTTCTGTTAGGTTAAACCCCCAGGGGCTATTGGTAGCAAGAAGCGGCCTACGACAGTTACAAGCTTGCCTAATTGTACTTGATGTCTGGTTAATATTTTCATTGCATTCTCTTGACTTAAATACCAGTGACTTTCATTCTTTTCTGACTTGCCCTATAATTTTACTGTTAATATCCAAAGATTATTAGAAAGTTTGGCCGCAATAATTTACAGTTTTTAGACTTGTCTGTTTTGCTACTTAACTTTATTTTTTGGCATCTTTCTGTTTTAATATTCACTTTTAGACCTTTAGGCTTACATGTTTTCTGTTAGGTTAACCCCCCCCCCCCCCCCCCTGGGGCTATCGGTAGCAAGCAGTGGCCTACAACAGTTACATATTTGTCTAATTGTACTTAAAATCCTGTTAATAAAAATTGTTTTGATAACAAGTTTTTGGCATAAATGCTAATGACTTTCATTCTTTTCTGACATGTCTAAATGCACATTTACTCAATTTTAAAAAATGACTCAAAATTGACAGTATTTTCTCAAATGTCACAAACCTGACACATTACGTGGATACATTGACTCAGGGTTGACAGTGAAATAGAGCTTAATTGTTTTAGGAGTAGGTGTCATCATGGAGTTTGTTTTACATCTCTGGTGCAGGTTGTACATTGTTGCAGTCCTTGTTAGGATTTCCCTTGGTTTATACAGGTGGTCTAGAGGCAACTGTTTATTTTACAATCACTGGGACTGAATATAATGCCCCAGCTTGTTTCCACTTCAGTTTAACATTGGCGCATGGTTTAACTAGGATAAGCTGTCAGCTAGAAAGGGTACATATTGGTTCAGGGGTAATTCAAATTGTTCTTATCTGAACCTGTACTATGAAAATTTGGTAATTATGGTTTGTTTGACAGGTATTCTTCTTTCATAATGAAGCTCTGCATTTACAAGCAAAACTTCACATATTTAGCGAATTCATCAATTGCCACGCTCATATTTATTCATTATTATGTGGGTTGTCTTTGCTGAATATTTAGCTTAGACGAGGAGCCGCTACTCAGAGAGACATGTATGGGTAAAAGGCTCCGAAACATGTTGAGTAGTTACCCGCTGAAGACCCTTGAATTTATTTGGGCTAACACAGCCTATGTCAAAATTTTACAGAGGAACGTGTGCAATATGGACAATAGTTTTGTATGTAGGGTAGACAGGGACAGCTTAGCTTATGGAGAGTGAAGAGTTCGGACTGCGGAAAAGGGTAACGACTACTAGGAAGTGGTTTTGGACAAAAAGACACAAATACAATTCCGTACTTCGTACCAATTAATATACTGAACCCCAATGAAAAGTATCCACATGCCAATTTTGAAGTATTTTATTGTTTATACTTGAAACATTTCATACCTAGACGTGCTTAGAACTTAACAAAGCATTCACTTTTCTGGCGTAAAAATAATGTCACGCTCTACCGACATTAACGTCACTTACAGGCAAAAAATGTCATTAACTGCCCTAATTGAAAGTCACACAAATTTTTCTGTTCAATATGGGATGTGGCCACCTCGAGCATCAACACATGCTATACATCTGCGGCGCATACTGCTGACCAGGGTTTGAATTCTGTGTTGGGGAACATTATTCCATTCTTCCTGCAGAGCTTGGATCAGCTGGTTTCGGGTAGTAGGCCTAGGTGTCCTCCGTTGAATACCTTGGCCTAACTGATCCCACAAATGTTCAATAGGGCTCAGATCGGGTGAGAACGCTGGCCATTCCATGACATTGATGTTGTTCTCATTGAGAAAGTTCATTGTTAATCTTGCAGAGTGTGCACGTGCATTGTCCTGCTGAAAGATCGCCAGATCTTGATGCTGCTCCATAAATGGGACCATGTGCGGCTCCAGCACCTCATCAATGTACCGCCTAGCATTGAGGATCCCTTGAATGACCACTAGGGGTGTCCGGTAGCGGTTGCTGATGCCTGCCCACACCATGACAGAGGGTCCACCCCATCGATCTGCCTGACGGACACAGGCATCTGCATATCTCTCCCCAGTCCGGCGCCACACACGTTCTCTGCCATCTGCTCTGCTGACACAAAAACGGGACTCGTCAGTAAAAAGGACGGTATTCCACTGCTGGCGAGTCCACCTGGAGTGTGCTCTACACCACTGCAGTCGTCTTTCTCTTCTGGGTTGGGTCAGCAGGTTACCCCTGTAAGGTCTTCTGGCTGTTAGGCCACTGCTCCTCAGTCGCCTCTCCACAGTAGAACTACTGACAGGACGGTGATTCACCCCTTGAGTCTCACGGGCTGTTTGGGCTGCTGTACGGAAACGGTCTCGCAGGTGCATCAGCCGGATGTGACGGTCTTGGCCAGGTGTTGTCACTCTTTCTCGGCCAGGCCTAGGCCGATCATCTACGGATCCAGTTTCTTGTTGCCGTTCAATTAGTCGTTGGATGGTGCGCCGAGTACACCCCATTCTTTGTGCGATTTGAGTGATTGGGACTCCACCCTCTGCAAGCCCCAAAGCATGGTGTCTTTGACCTTGGCTCAGACGCGGCATGATCGCCTCAACACACCTGAGACCAGTGGCTTTTTTCTTGGCTGAACATCCCTTTTTAAAGCCACTGAAAACATCAGGTCATTTTAGCCATCCAATAGGAGTGGTGGTCAGAAGCCATATTCGGTGCACAAAAGTCACATGCATTATGTAACAACCCAGCAAAAGTTAAAAAGTTGTCCTGAATGACCCTGATGTAGGCTCCAAACCATGCATATATGCACACACAGTACTTAGTAACTTACAAAATTAATGTGTTAATTTTTTTATGTGGATACTTTTCATTGGGGTTCAGTATATTTGTACATTTCCTTATTTTCCGTAGGCCTATGCTATACCTTGTACTAGGTCTAGGGCAAAATTGTTACTTCTGACTTCAAATTAATTAGTGTACTAGGGCCTACTACTACTACTAGTACTAGGCACCCTCTACCCTACCCCCCCCCCCCCTCCCCGCGCGCGTTTGAAACCGTGGTTTTGCTGACTGTGAGGTGAAAAGTGCTTGATCACACTGACTGAATGACTGGCCGCACAAAAAGGACAAAGTCGTATCATTACGTTGCAATTCCAACACATGTTGCACATGTGCAAACTTGCCAGAGTGATCCCAGGAGTATGTCATTTCAGAAAATAGATTGATATGACCAATCCCAGCTCAGTATTCCATCTCGTGACTAATAGCGAATCATCTAGAATGACGTCATTAGAAGTATAAATGCTCAGCTCTGACAATAACACGCAAAAGCTTCTGGCACTGCAGGAAGGTTGAACACTGAACTCGACGCGAACAAACACAACACTAACGGTAAGTTATCAATATATGTGTTCCTTTGTACAAATCGTATGTTTTCCAGTCAAGTAGTGTATATTGTGACCAAAAATTATACGCACAGATTCGTGAAAGTGTGATAAAATTTGAAATACCAGAAAAGGGGTCCGAAAAAAGTGACGTCTCTAACACTGAAGTCCGTCTCCGATGCGCCTGGTCTGACCGAACTTGCGCTATTAATGTGTGTTTTCTCGCAGAATCTTAGCGATTATCCATCATATATTCGTACTTCACAGTTCCGTTGACTTGGCCTCAATTTCTGTTCATGAAAGAATCTGAAAGCGGACCTTAATGTGAAAAAATCGCGGGGACGCCATTTTGTCTGCATTATTGCTCCAGCAGAACAGGATATAAAAGAAAAACCTCGGCCGAATATCCATTATAAGTTATATATATTTGGACCATAGTACGTGCACAACAAGAAGTGCTAGAACATTTTTCGCGAGGTTGAATTCAGAATCGAAACAAATACCTAACAAAGAGGCAGGAGTATGAAACAGTTGGGACAAAAGGTTACTGCGTAATACGAGGCAGTCAATGCCGCGTCACCATAGTGCTGACTGGGGTCATCTGACATGGTGTGACCTGGTTTGTTGGAGCGGTTATTGTTTAGTAAGCAGGGTCGTGTCGTTGACAGTTTGCCAAAACAGCTCCGTCACAGCAGGGACGTCATAGTCCATCTTATTAAATAGCAGGCCCCTGGTAACAGCAGCGTTTCTCATACAATCAAGATCACATGGATCCAAGTCCAGGACTAGTTATTGCCCATTGCCAGGGGATGGGTACGCCATTGCATAATTACTAGATATGCTTCATTGTCCCAACAACGAAGTGTTTATTTTTAAAATGTTCGAATTTGAAATCAGTTTATTTTGTGATGCTTATGGTAGGCCAGCTTTAATTCACAGAGGTATCAAGGATACTCGAATGTCCGGCTCATTATTCATACCCTTCTGCCCAAGCTGCCAAATTCGTCATTTTTTCCTTTCTTGTACTTGTTATCTATTGTTAATTTTTAATGAATTAATTTAACTAAGTATGAATTCATGCATGTGGTGCTTGTCATGGGTTGCTGGTTAGTGTGCCATGTATTGTCACTTTGACAAATTATTGAAATACCATGTGCATGAGGCTGTGAATGTGAGGATATAGATACACACTTTTGGAGCTTCAGGATAATACATACACAGGATTTAGTGAAAATATGTTTGATAAACATACAAAATGAATTGTAAAATAAGTTGGGGGGGGGGGGGGAATCAAGCTTCTGAAACATTGGTGTGTTAAATCCCCTATTTTGCCCATCGCAACCTTTTCAATTTCTTTGTGGAGTTTTGGTAGTAAAATAATTGTAAAATTACATTTTGAAATTAAGCTTTCTGTTGTTCAAGGTTGCAAGGTATTTCCAGCCTCAGCATAGCTGTTTTCAAGACATGTATCATTTGAAAAACAAAAGTACCATATAATATGGTGGTACACTGGGAAGTCCTTGTTATCTATTGTGGCTTGTAATTTTAAATTTGAAGTTTGTCCCTTGTTAAATTTTGTTGGTCCTCAACAGTGGAGCTTGCTTTAATGTCGAGCCCTGGTTGAAATTAGGTCAAGTAAGGATATCATACAGGTAACTTTATGCATAAATGAAAATATGTAATGCATATGATACAAATATGTAGTGATAGACAATAGGCATGCAAGTTGTTGTGCCTTAAAGTGTGTATTTTTCTTTTAAAAGCTTGGTACAAATCATTTTCTTACATTTTGCTGTATTTTTATTTTCCAGAAGATGCAGATCTTTGTCAAAACTTTGACAGGGAAGACGATTACCCTGGATGTTGAACCATCAGATACTATAGAGAATGTAAAAGCTAAAATCCAGGACAAAGAGGGCATCCCTCCGGATCAGCAGAGATTAATTTTCGCTGGCAAGCAACTGGAGGATGGTCGCACTTTGTCAGACTACAACATTCAGAAGGAGAGTACCCTTCATCTTGTACTCCGCCTGCGAGGTGGTATGCAGATCTTTGTCAAGACACTTACTGGGAAAACAATCACACTGGAAGTTGAGCCATCTGACACTATTGAGAATGTGAAAGCAAAAATCCAGGACAAGGAAGGCATCCCCCCAGATCAGCAAAGATTGATCTTTGCTGGGAAACAACTTGAAGATGGCCGTACTCTGTCCGATTACAACATTCAGAAAGAGTCCACCCTCCATCTTGTACTTCGACTTCGAGGTGGTATGCAGATTTTTGTTAAAACACTGACTGGCAAGACGATCACTCTGGAGGTTGAGCCATCAGACACTATTGAGAATGTTAAGGCAAAAATCCAGGACAAAGAGGGCATCCCCCCAGATCAACAGAGACTGATCTTTGCTGGCAAACAACTTGAAGATGGTCGTACCCTGTCAGATTACAACATTCAGAAAGAGTCCACTCTCCATCTTGTACTGCGACTTCGAGGTGGTATGCAGATCTTCGTGAAAACACTGACCGGTAAAACCATTACCCTGGAAGTTGAGCCATCAGACACTATTGAAAATGTGAAGGCAAAAATCCAGGACAAAGAGGGCATCCCCCCAGATCAGCAGAGGTTGATATTTGCTGGCAAACAACTTGAAGATGGCCGTACACTGTCAGATTACAACATTCAGAAAGAGTCCACCCTCCATCTTGTACTTCGACTTCGAGGTGGTATGCAGATTTTTGTTAAAACACTGACTGGCAAAACAATCACCCTGGAAGTTGAGCCATCAGACACCATTGAGAATGTTAAAGCCAAGATCCAAGATAAGGAAGGTATTCCCCCAGATCAGCAGAGATTGATCTTTGCTGGCAAACAACTTGAAGATGGACGTACTTTGTCAGATTACAACATCCAGAAAGAGTCCACCCTTCATCTTGTACTGAGACTCCGAGGTGGTATGCAGATCTTTGTTAAAACACTGACCGGTAAAACCATTACCCTGGAAGTTGAGCCTTCAGACACCATTGAAAATGTTAAAGCCAAAATCCAAGATAAGGAAGGTATTCCCCCAGATCAGCAGAGATTGATCTTTGCTGGCAAACAACTTGAAGATGGACGTACTTTGTCAGATTACAACATCCAGAAAGAGTCCACCCTTCATCTTGTACTGAGACTCCGAGGTGGTATGCAGATTTTTGTTAAAACACTGACCGGTAAAACCATTACCCTGGAAGTTGAGCCTTCAGACACCATTGAAAATGTTAAAGCCAAAATCCAAGATAAGGAAGGTATTCCCCCAGATCAGCAGAGATTGATCTTTGCTGGCAAACAACTTGAAGATGGCCGTACACTGTCAGATTACAACATTCAGAAAGAGTCCACCCTTCATCTTGTACTGCGACTTCGAGGTGGTATGCAGATCTTTGTAAAAACACTGACCGGTAAAACAATCACACTAGAAGTTGAGCCATCAGACACTATTGAGAACGTGAAAGCAAAAATCCAGGACAAGGAAGGTATCCCCCCAGATCAGCAGAGGTTGATATTTGCTGGCAAACAACTTGAAGATGGTCGTACACTGTCCGATTACAACATTCAGAAAGAGTCCACCCTCCATCTTGTACTACGACTTCGAGGTGGTATGCAGATCTTTGTAAAAACACTGACTGGTAAAACAATTACATTGGAGGTTGAGCCATCAGACACTATTGAGAACGTGAAAGCAAAAATCCAGGACAAGGAAGGTATCCCCCCAGATCAGCAGAGGTTGATATTTGCTGGCAAACAACTCGAAGATGGTCGTACACTGTCCGATTACAACATTCAGAAAGAGTCCACCCTCCATCTTGTACTACGACTTCGAGGTGGTATGCAGATCTTTGTAAAAACACTGACTGGTAAAACAATTACATTGGAGGTTGAGCCATCAGACACTATTGAGAACGTGAAAGCAAAAATCCAGGACAAGGAAGGTATCCCCCCAGATCAGCAGAGGTTGATATTCGCTGGCAAACAACTTGAAGATGGTCGTACACTGTCAGATTACAACATTCAGAAAGAGTCCACCCTCCATCTTGTACTGCGTCTTCGTGGTGGGCAGTGAGGTTACTGTATTTGGGACATCAAATAATTGCATGTGTTCAAGAAAAAAGAACATTCCTGGGAAATGATTGGGGAATGTTACTTTTCAGAAACTTTTGAATTCTTGTTAAGTAGTTGAGCTCTGTTCCAATTTAAAGAACTGCATAAATACTTCTATTAACCTAAGCAAAAAATAGACCTTCCATGAATAAGAATGGTACATGTTGACTTTAAGAAACCCTGTGTGGACTTCATCAATGAGAGCTCATGTCTTGCAAGATGATTTTAATCATTGACACGCCCGGTTAAAATTAACTAATAAAGCATCATCTTAAAAACAAAATCTCTTTATTACTTTCTTGTATTGAAATCCTGGAGTCCAAAGTGGGTTGAATTGTCATTTTATATGTTTTGTGCAATTAGAACATTGAAATGACACACTGAAGTAGCTGTGGAATTTTAAGGATATATACGGCAAGTAAGCAGTGACTTTCACAAAGTACTGAATATAACTGTGGATTGAAATATAAAATCTGGTAAACCATACATTTTCTGAAAGCTAACAAACTGGATATTTTCATTTCGCATCATGTCTTGTTGTTTGCAATATTAGTGTAACAATGACACAAAAGATCATATTTTACCATAAATTTCACTTTGAACAGCTTATCCAACTTTGAACATATTGACCTAAAATCTGCAGCAAACTTCAGTGTTGAATCAAAAAAATGTGTCTCCGATTTTGAAATTTTTGTCCCCCAGTTGGCCAATGGTTTCTTGCCTTGGATGCGTCTTTTCAAGCTGTGTATAAGATACCACACACTTATTTGAGACTTGCTTTTTAGCTCTGCTGACCTTTGGTCAGCAGAGCTTATGCAGCGGTGCATGTCCGTTCATCTGTCTCTCTAAACCTGTGTACAGCGTAATACAGTCCACTGTATTCTGGGCCCCTTTCAATATTGGTGGCGTCGCTTACATAATCTAAGGGTCAAAATGTGAAAATTTTGTGAACACTAGCACCTTTAATTTTCGGCAGATCTTCACCAAATTTGGTGGGATTGTGGGGGAGGTCAAAGTCTTAAGTTCTTTATGATACTAGTGGCACCACCTATAATATGACAGAAAATCTGAAGCAAAATATGTTCTAAGATACAAAGTTCCATGTCTTAAAAAGTAATAGGGTAAGACTTGCCAAATTCCTAGGATATACGTACAATGTCCAAAGCTACAGGTAGAATTTTAAATATCCGTGGACTTTATCTATTTTTGTGAGGTCTCCATGCCTGTCAAGGTGAAAGAGTTAGATTTTGTAATGGCAGGGTGAAGCTTGGACATCATAGCAATTTGCGCAGCAAGAGGCCTTTGGGTCTCTTGTATTACATAATCTGGATCACCTTGATCCACTGTCCCCAGGTCACAGAGGACAAAGTTAAGAGCTCCCGACTTTGAAATGAACAGTGCCTGCAGAGCATTAGGCCCATGGGCTTCTTGGATTTAAAGTGCATTGTAGCTGACCACTGATTTCGTATAAAAAATATATTAAAATGGAAGAGTTGGAAGCCAAATTTGAGTGAAAGAATGATAATCACATTTGTACACTTTCATAATTGCTGTGTTAACATAGCCACAAAACAAGACTACAGTGCCACAGTATTTATCCCTAGATTGTATACAATTTTTGGCTTCTTGAATGTATTTAGAGCGTGATCTGAAGAAAATTGTCCATCATTAAACCCACTGCTAATTTGGTGTGTAGCTCATAGGAGGTCCCATCCATTGAATTATCTTTAAGATGGGTTGTGTGTTTGGCATTGCATAGTGCATAGAAATTTTAAGGCTTGAGAGTATTGACTCATTTCCTGCATGATGTGCCACAAAATGCAAGCTTGCTTGTTTGTAATTTTCCCAGTGCTTCAGTACCTAAGAAGTCTCCCAGTTGTGAATTGATGGTTTTATTTTGAAATCTTGAGCAGATCCCAACATTACAAGATTTGCAGTTTTGCTTTTAGCAGGCAAGGTCATTAAAAGGTGACCAACTAAAAAGGTTGCTCTGCAGGCAAGCGTATGTGCATACACGGGAAAGTTTGGAATGAGTCTGAATTTTGTTGTAAACCCAATCCATGGGTGTAATATCGAAAAGGTGGACGTTAAAAGACTGTCTACCGTTTTCACTCGGTAAACTTGCAAATTTGAATACTGAACATTTGCCATACTTGCTAAAAAATTTAGCGTGCATGTCAGTCGGCCGAGTTTATTTTGTGGTTGGGTGATCTGCCCATTTCTTAAGGATCTTCCCCTCGGGGGGGGGGGGGGGGGTTCTGTTTAAGGGTTGTTCGTTTGTCGGGATGTTCACACTCTCCTTACTTGGATATCCACAGAGTGCCTGCACAGTGGGTTGCTTCAAAATTACATAAGGACACTTCTGGGGACCCCCAGACCTTAATTTGTTCAAGAGGTGGTGCAACAAGTTTTAATTTTTTCTCTCTATTTTATTAAGAATATGAGAAGCCACAATTAGCTATAAACATTTGAAACCTATTAACGTGAAGGTTCTGATACTCTGATCCCTGAATTTTTTAATAAATTTTCAATTCAAGTACCTGTCAGTTATGTATGTATTGCCATGGATTACCATGTCAATCAAAGGGGGTTGCAGTGGAAATTTACAACTTCGACTTTTCCAAACCTGTCTTCCAGATGCACTTCAAGATTGGTGTTAGTGTACCCAGTGTTTATTCAAATCTTAATGCTCGTTTTTTAAAAAATTTTTTTTGCAAAATCTTCCAAATTTCTCATTTCACTGAAACTTTGCAGCTGACTCTTTTGAAACTGCATAGGAACACTCCACCCTTGACTGTAATTTGTGGCACTACAATTCTTTACCTATGCCCGCCGACTCCGTCAAGCTGATATTTTAGTATTCGGTGTCGTCCATTTGTCTGTCGGTTCACAATTATATTTTCCACTTTTCTAAAACACTACAATTATTTATTTATATTTAGCTCGGTTGACTCGCTAGTCAGGTTGAGCTTTAAGGATGCTGAGTTGACTGTCTGTTGGTTCACAATTACATTTTCATTTTCTCTGAAACTGTGTGTCAGATTTACTTCATACTTTGTGGCAATGTACCTTCATTTGAGGTTTACCAAGTTTGTTCAAATGGTCATGCTACAGTGATTTTCTAATTTTTTTGTTCTGTATATGGGCAAATCTTAAAGATCTGCGAAACTGCTCACCAAATTGCTATATTGATATCACACGGGGACTCCTAGTTCTGAATTGTCGTGTTGTGGTGTTTTTTTTCAATTTTTTAAACTCGGCTGATAATTCAGCTGAGCTTTTATGAGGGTGCGGCATCAGTCGTCCGTCTGTCCACAATTCACGTTTTCTACTACTCCAAAACTGCTGGTCAGATCCACTTCAAACTTGGTGGGGACGTGCCTTGGGTGGGCTTTACAAAGTTTGTTTGCTATTTTCCATTTCTTCTCCAAAACCATCTCTCAGATTGTGCTAAAATTTGGTGGATATGCTCCTTGTGGAAGGGTCACACAAGGTTGTTCACCAGCTGGTGTTGCTGTAGATCCCTGATTTTTAACAAATTTTTCAGTTCAGGCACTTGTTGATCACTTTAAATTCCTATTGTTTACTATGTAAGTTAATGGGAATTGCAATGAACTAGAAAAGAAGATTTGCTTCAAAGCAAATCTCTGTGCCTTCGAAAGTTGTAAATACTAAATGCTACAACTTTTATCCTTTCGTTCTTCACATTACATTAAGCTTATGACTGGATGCAAATTTCAAAGTCCAAATGACTGACCTTTGACCAACACAGGTCACATGTAAATTGCACAATGTTACAATACTGACAAAATGGGATGAAAATTCACCAAGTTAGGGCAAGATAAAACTTTCACAGGGACAAATGGCCTTGACCTTTGCCCTTTGAGGTTACATGTTCTTATAAAAAGGTGCAGTGTTGCAATACCTACAATTTGAGTCCAACATGATTAGAATTGGATGCTAATTGGCCCAGTAATGACTAGATGAAACTTTCAAAGGTCCAAATGACTGACCTTTATAGGTCACATGTAAGTTTAAAAGCTATGCAGTGTTATAATAGCTACAGTTTGAGCCCAGCATGATCAAAATTGGAAAAAAGTTGAGCAAGTTATGGCTAGAAGAAAGCCACCATCGTAAGTGGCCTTTGACCTTGAGATGACCTCTACCTGAAGTGACCCTTGACCTCAAAAATAACATTTTGGCTTAAAATTTACCTTGACATGACCTTTGACCTGGACATTTGAGATGACCTTTACCTTGCTATGATTGAACTCCTATACACTCGGAACCACATCTACTATAGTATATAAAATATTGAAGATTTAAAACTTTAATTAGCCTGCATGTGCATAATTTTGAAAAGCATGAGCTCTCATAAAAAGGTCAGACTTCATCTATAGAAATATAATTGTGCCAAGTTTGGAGTTTCTGCATGTAATACTTTTCAAATGAAATGTGGGACAAATTTTCCTGTAAAGAAAGAAAGAAGTAAAAAAATCCCTGAAAAATAATATATCTGTGTTGGCACACTGAGATAAATCCTAGAAAAACAATAGGGCTGTGTTGGCACACAGACATAATTCACGTTTTCAACCTCATCTAAAAACTGTTAGCCAGATTCACTTCAAGCTTAGTGGGGATGTTTCTTGGGTGGGTCTACCAAATTTATCCAAATGGTCATGGTCCAGTGGTTTTTTTTTTGTTAATTTTTAATGAATATGTTTGTACATTTTCGCGGGAAATCTTAAAAAATCTATGTCGAAACCGCTTGGCCAATTACTTTGACATTGCATATAGGGACACTTCTGGGGACCCCAAAACCTTAAGTTGTTCAACAGGTGGGGCTGCGATCTTTTTCTATTTTTTTTATGAATTTTTGCTATTTGTGATTTCTCTGAAACCATCTCTCATCTTCACTAGGTGGCGTTGCTGTGAATCCCGGAATTTTAACCAATTTTCAGTTCAGGTTATTGTTGGTCAATGCATACATTCTTATTGTTTACCTGTAAGTCCATGGCTATGATAGTTTACATTTTCGACCTCATCTAAAAACCGTTTGCCAGCTTCATTTCACGTCTCTTGGATGGGTCTCTACCAAGTTATTCCAATGGTCACGGTCCAGTGATTTCGGGTTTTTTTTGGGGGGGGGGGGGGAGAGAGATACGTCTTGATTTTACATGCCTATTGAATTCCATGCAAGTCAATGGGAATATCACAGGCATTGGGCTAGTTGACTTTTTTTTTACTTCTTCTGTGAAACCACCGGCTAGATTCACTTTGAACTTGGTGGGTGTGTTCCTTGGGTGGGTATCTACCAAGTTTATTCAAATGGTTACAGTCAGTGTATTTTTTAAATGATTTTTTGTTCATTTTTTGGTTAAATCTTTGAAAGTCTTTATCCTTGTATATACTAAGCCAATTGCTTTGAAATTGCATGGGAACACTTCTGAGTATAAGGGGGATACAGGTACAATAGGTGAGTGACCTTGACCTTATTTCCAAGGTTACAAAGCGAGGTGCATGACATTCACTGTTTATATGGTAACTTGAGAACTATTAATGCTAGGACATTTGTTTTGCACATGCTAGTTTTCCTTAACATAAACAGTAGATGAGTTACCTTGACCTCATTCCCAAGGTCATAGGGCCACTTGCTCAAATTTTACTGTTCACCTGACTAGTTGAGAGCTATTAGAACTTGGACCTTGATGTTGAATATGATGGTTGTCCTGAGCAGAGGCCAGACTTAGACAGTACATGAGTGACCTTAACCTCGTTCCCAAGGTCACTGGGACCCAGACACTTGCGTGAATTTTACTTTTCACATTGTAACTTGAGAACTGTGGAAACTAGGACTTTGATGTTGAACATGTTGGTGGTCCTCTATTTAGGAAAGATTGAGACCATACATTAGTGACCTGGACCTCATTCTCAAGGTCATAGGGTCACTAACATCTATTTTCCTTGTCGCGAGATAACCTGAGAACTATTTGTACTGTGATTTTGATCTTGTACATATGGATATCCCTCTATGAAAGTTAGATTAAAAATAGGTCAGTGACTTTGACCTCATTTCCAAGGTCACAGGGTGTCTTACCTGAGCACAGGACTGTCACAGTCCTCTTATATATGATTTTTTTGTGTGTTTTTAACTATTTTTGACTTCTCCAGAACCGTCACTCAGGTTAAGCTTAAAATTGGTGGATATGCTCCTTGTGGAAGGGCCAAACAAAGTGGTTCACTAGGTGGCACTGCTGTGTATTTTTGATTTTTAACGATTTTTTCAACTCGGGTACTTATCGATAAATACACCTTTTCTATTGTTGACCATGCAAGTCAATTGGCATTCTAATGGTAATTCACATTTTGGATTTTTCTGAAGAAACTTTTTGTCAGATTCACTTCAAACTTGGTGGCAATGTACCTTGGGTGGGTCCCTACCAAGTTTGTTCACATGGTCACGATTCAGTGATTTTTTTTGATTTTTTTATGATTTGTTTCGAAAATCTTTAGAAAAGTTTTAATAAGAGAGTTTAAAATGGAATTTCTTGTAATGGTTATAACTAAAATAATTTTTGCCAGATTTGTGCTGGACTTGGTAGGGATGTACCTTTTATAAGTATCTACCTATTCTGTGCAAATGGTCATGCTGCAGTGATGCTTGGACCTTGACCTCATTCCCAAAGGTCTCAGGACAACTGACCCGAAATTTACTGTTCACTTGATACCTTGAGATCTGTTTTGAGATAGGACTTTGATGTTGCACATGTTAATGTTGCTCTATGTAAGTCATGTTTCCACAGTACATGAGTGACCTTGACCTCGTTTCTGGGGTCACAGTGCAACATGCATGAATTTTAGTCTTCATTGTAACTTGAGAACTACTTGAACTGGAACCTTGATGTCGCACGTTAGAGCTGCAAATATGATGAATGTCCAGGTCAGCTGAGCATGGGCTGTTCACGTAGCCCTCTTGTTTTTACACTGTCCTGTTGTAGACAAAGTGAATGAACTCCTGATCTTCATTTTATGGAGGAAGTGGCTGCAAAGGTCAGCTCAGCATGGGCTTTTCACACAATCCTCTTGCTATCGATTTTTTTCAATTCCGGTACTTATCGGTAAATGCACATTTCCTTTGATTACTATGCAAGTCAATGAGCATTGTAATGCCAATTCACGTTTTCGACTCGCTCTCCAAAACAGTAAACCAGATTGATTTCAAACTTTACGTGTACCTTATGTGGGTCTCTACCATGTTTGGTCAAGTATTCGTATTCAGACGTGGTTGGGATGTGCCTTGGGGGTGGTCTCTTCCAAGTTTGTTCCAATGGTCACGCTCCAGTGAATTTTTTTAATGAATTGTTTTGTTCTTTTTGGGGACCAATCTTTAAAGTCTTCTTCTCCGAAACCACTCACCTAATTGTCATATCATATCACACAGGGACACCCTCGGGAACTCTTAGTTCTGAATTCTGTCACCTGGTCGCGCTGCGATTTTTTTAGCTCAGCTGGTAAGTCAGCTGAGCTTTTAGGAGGGTAGGCCATCAGTTGTCCGTCCATCTACAATTCACATTTTCGACTTCTCCTCAAAAACCGTCAGCCAGATCCACTTCAAACTTGGTGGGGATGTGCCTTGGGTGGGTCTCTACCAAGTTTGTTCAAATGGTTATGGTCCAGCGATTTTTGGATTTTTTATGATTTTTTTTTTTGGTTCATTTGGGGGTGAAATCTTAAAAAATCTTCTCGGAAACCGCTCACCCAATTCCTTTGATATCAGACAGGAACACTCCCTAGGACTCCTAGTTCTCAATTTGTTCACCAGGTGGCGCTGCGATTTTTTCTATTTTTTTTATGAATTTTTGTGTGTTATAGCTATTTTCGACTTCTCCAGAACCGTCACACAGATTAAGCTGAATCATGGTGGATATGTTCCTTGTAGAAAGGTCAAACAAAGTTGTTCACTGTGTGGGAATGCTGCATATTCCTGATTTTTAACGATTTTTTCAATTTGGGTACTTATTGGTCAATGCAGCTTTCCTATTGATTACTATGGAAGTGAATGAGCATTCTAATGCTTATTCACATTTTCGACTTCTTTCCAAAACCGTCATCCAGATTTACTTCAAACTTGGTGGCAATGTACCTTGGGTGGGTTTCTGCCAGGTTTGTTCAAATGGTCATGGTCCAGTGATTTTTGGATTTTTAATGATTTTTTTTTTTTTTTTTTTTGACAAATCTTAAAAAATCTTTTTCTCCAAAAATGGTCACCCATTCCTTTAAAATCACACAAGAACAGTCCCTGGTACTCCTAGTTCTTAATTTGTTCACCAGATGGCGCTGAAATTTTTTCTATTTTTTTTATGAATTTTTGTGTGTCATAGTTATTTTCGACTTCTCCAGAACCGTCACTCAGATTAAGCTGAAACATGGTGGCTATGTTCCTTGTGGAAGGGTCAAACAAAGTTGTTTACTATGTGGGAATACTGCAGATTCTTGATTTTTAACGATTTTTTTCAATTCGGGTATTTATCGGTCAATGCAGCTCTCCTATTGATTGTTTCTATAGAAGTCAATGAGCATTCTAATGCTAATTCACATTTTCGACTTCTTCTCTAAAACCGTCATACAGATTAACTTCAAACTTCCTGGCAATGTACCTTGGGTGAGTTTCTACCAGGTTGTACAAATGGTCATGCTCCAGTGATTTTTGGATTTTTTTTTTTTTATGATTTTTGTTTCAAGAATTTTAACACAAGTTTTAATAGGAAAGTTATGATGGGAATCTCTTGTTATGGTTATATATTAAATAATGTGAGCCAGATTTACTTCAAACTTGGTTGGGATGTGCCTTGGGTGGAGTTTTTCCAAATGGTCACGCTCAGTTGATTTTTTGAATTTTTATGAATTTTTTTGTTCCTTTTTGGGGGCAAAGCTTAAAAACTCTTGTCCTGTGAAACCGCTCACCCAATTGCTTTGATATCATAAATAGACACTCCCAGGGACACCTAGTTCCCAATTTGTTCACCAGGTGCCGCTGCAATTTTTTTCTAATTATCTTATGAATTTTTTGTATGGTTTTGCTATGTTTCACTTGTTCTTAGACCGTCATTTAGATTAAGCTGAAATGTGATGGATATGTTCTTGTGGAAGGGTCAAACAAAGTTGTTTACTAGGTGGCACTGCTTTGGATTCCTGATTTTTAAGGATTTTCAATTTGGGTACTTATGGGTCAGTGCAGCTTTCCTATTGATTACTATGTAAGTCAATGGGCATTCTAATGCTAATTCACAGGACAACTGACACGGAATTTACTGTTTACTTGATAACTTGAGATCTGTTTTGAGTTAGTACTATGATGCTGCACATGTTAATGTTTCTGTATGAAGGTCATGCTTAGACAGTACATAAATGACCTTGACCTCGTTTCTGGGGTCACAGTGCAACATACATGAATTTTACTCTTCATTATAATTTGAGAACTACTTGAACCTTGATGTTGCACATGTTAGTCTTCTTGTATAAAGGTAAGACTTACTCAGAACGTGGGTGACCTTGATGCTTTCCCAAGTTCACAGAGCTACAAGTGTGATTAATGTCAAGATACAGCTGAGCATGGGCTGTTCACATGTTCATATATATAATTCCAGAATTTACTGGAGTGACCATTTTAACAAGCTTTCAAAATTCTGTTATGTTGATTATTGCAAACTACAATAAAGCAAAGAAGAGAAACGCTTTTGCAATAGTATGAGATCCAAGTGCAACAGAGCAAACAGGTGCCAATGGGGAGGGAAAAAGGGGGAGGGGAGAGGAAACTCCTGTACGGTTTCACCTTTTTCCCCACCCCCACCCCACATCTGTAAAAAAAACAAAAAAAAAAAAACAAAAAAAAAAACTTCCAGCCATGGCCGAAGCACTGGCCATCTCTCTGACCCTGCCACAGTCGTGGGGTCGACGTGACCGAAAGCCCACACAGGCGTCTATTCCACCGGTCATGTCTCCCCATCCTCATGTATCCACGCTGTTACCCTGTATTCAACACTTGACTATATCTTGTTTTCTATTTCAATAATGTCAAACATGCTCCATTTTATGTTGTGCTTCTCAGATTTTTCCTTGTTTGGGGCTATTGAGATTTCAATATAGTCTGTTCTTTTAACAATTACGCATTAATATATTTCTTGCTAAAGATAAAATTCAAATTAAAATTTTGGCACATATCTTTATTTTCATCTACCTTGCAGTGAGAGAATACCTGTTGCCAGAATTTTTTTGACAAATTCACATTCCCAAAAACAAGTGTCAAGTTGACTCTGTTTCCCCATTGCAAAAAGGACAAAGGCTATCTTATACAGTTTCCCATTTAAATAACTTTTCTTCACTGCAAGTGATTTTGTGTAAAAATATGAATAATTGAAAAGAATGAATTTGTGTTGAATTTGAGGCTGAATAAGTATTATTGAAACATCTGAGTAAATTATCACAAATGAAATTACTATTTAATTCTAAATTTCATTTTTCAGGTAACTTGAAAATTCCGTATATATAAAAGTTAAGAAATTGTGGATACACAAGCCTGGGCACTTTTCCCACATTACAGACTAAATCAACCTTGAAACCATACTCTTCTTCAATAGGTGCTTGGAGCGCCGTCTGTGAAGCTGTTTTGCAATATAAATTTTAGAAATCAAACATTTTTTTAGCAGAATAGGAAAGATTAGGTACCACTCGACAATACCGCCAAATGTTGAGTTTGACAAATGTCAATTTTTATTTGAATTTTGGAGCTAAAGAAATCATAGTTTTTGGCCAAACACTCACATGGTTTTGTATTCACAACAGAATATAAAGGAGCTGTCAGTCAGACTTGGGTCTGCTGGGTAATGTAAAGTGAGCAACCTGCTCAAAGCTTGGGGAGAACAATGGGCCAGTGGGCTAGGGAGAGAACAATGGGCACTCCAAATCTGTTATTTTAGCAACTAAAACCAGCTATTAGGAAACCACGTCTTAGTGATCTTCTGTCGGAAGACTTAAAAGATTCCCTTTTAAACATAGATTTAAAAGATATATTTTCATGACAACACATCAAAAGTATAGTATTATAAGAGTACTTCTCAAAAGACGAGTATCAGAGGTAGTGAGTACATTTCCCACAATGACCAGTTTACCGCTCCCAGAGAGCCAATTAGACCTAAATTGCATTTTCTCACATTTGTAATTTTCGTCCGATTTCTCAGAGGTTTTCAAGAGATTGCTCGTTAATGGTTGGACCGATTTTTGATGAAATATAAAGCTCTTGAAAATATACATTCTTGCCTTCGAGCAATATGCAGTGTTTGTAGATACTTTCATAGATTGTACTTTTTTTCGATGTTGAAGTACACAAAGTGGAAAAATGAAACAATGCCTCTTTATAAATATAAAAAAATTGTTCCTTTTGCTGAACAAAAATTCAAGAAAACCGTTCCTTGACAATACATCAAAGTTTTATTTTACCAAACTTGAAGATTTTATGTTAAATATTATGGTTTGTAGGCCCGGAAAAACTATGAAGTGGACCTCTTGTAATTTGTCGCCTATATCATCTCAAATAACGAGAAAATAATTATTTTTTTCTTCACAAAATAAAAATATAGATTGATATCTAAAAAAAAATGTATAGTTTTTTTTTTGGGGGGGGGGGGGGCTTACGGCAGTATTTTAGATAGGAGAGTAGAATAAGATACCGCGACGCTATTGATTTACTTTAAAGCCTGAATTTTTTTTGAAATCATTTTAATACCAGAAACAACCCATCCAAATTGTTGTCAGATGCTAATGGCGTAACTGATGAATCATCTGCATATTGAGAGTTAAAATTCCGGTAGTTCTATGTTAATACCTTTTATGTCTTCACCGAGAATATATGTATATACTTAATATTTCCACACATAAAATGAAAATGTACGGAGAAATTGGACATACTTTGCCTCACTCCCCTTGTTTTGTTAAATGATTCAGCTATACAACCATTGTTTATGGTACAACTTTTTACATCAGCATGAAACAAATTTATCCAATTTGAAAAGAAGTATATGCACCAATATTCAATGTTCTATTTATATTCTCTCCTATATATCTGTCCTAAAAAACAGTCTGAACTTCTTCTGTAGGGTTAATATTACTTTTTTCATTCTTTGGGATATACTTTTTAGCTGCTATTTTATAGTCTTGGTCAATAAGAGATATAGGACGCCAATTTTTAAAGTCTGATAAGTTCTTTTCTCTTTGTAAGAAGCGTGACGATGCTGTGTCATGTGTGGCTGATAGTAAACTTTTCTTATATGCGTCATTTAATGCTTCTAATAACTATTGTTTACAGTCTATCCAACATACGTTGTAAAATTGGGCACGGAAACCATCCAATCCTGATGACTTATTTTTACTCATACATTTAAGAGTTTCAAGTAGCTATGCTTCTGTTAGTTCAATTTCACAACTTTCACCTTGTTCTTGTGAAAATTTACGATTTGTTCGTACTCTGGGAAAAATTCTTATCTGATTCAATTCTGTCTTCCGTTGAGCCTAGTTTAACTGTTCTGTAAAGACTACAGTAAAATGTCCTCTTTTCCTGTATATGTTGTAGTATCTCTTTTGGGATCTGCTATAATATCATCTTTTACTTTTATATTTGAAATCATTTTACCACTGTAGTTTCTTGTTTCAAGGTTAAAGAAAACATTATGGGCTTTTCCCTTCATCGCAACACCTAACGTTGCTTCTAATCATTGCCCCCTTTGTGTCTTGCTCCACTTCCCTTTCTTACGATAACTTAATGTCTCTGATTTGTTTTTCAATATTTTCATCTTGTGTTGCAGAAAACTCTTCTTTCAATGATTTTAACGTAGTCTCCCACTCTTCCACCTTTTCCTATTTCGTTTACGTTGTGTCGAAAATTGCATTGTTTTCATACTTACTTTCATTTTAACCATTTCCTGTTTCTCAATTGCATCTTCATTGTATTCTCCTGTTATTCCCTTTACTGTATCTTTAATTAAATCAACATATTCAAAATCTTTTAATAAAGAGCAGTTTCATCTCCAAAAAAACCAGGAGCTCTGGGTTGATAATTTAGATATAGTTGAAGAGTAACGAGTGAATGGTCTGTCTTGTACGCAGAGTAGTATCTGCTTTTTTAACATATCCAATGAGTCCAACGATACACGAAGAAGTCTAATCGACTATGAATGGGGTATATGTTTTTTTTCTCCATATACATTTAATAACAACAGGATTTGCTTGTCTGTATACATATATCAAGCTTGTCTCTTCTAGCCATGTTAAAACTACATTTTGGTTTCTTAGGTGGGGTGTTTGGTTGCTGCTCTTTTTATCTTTAACATTATCAAGTACAAAATTAAAATATCCTCTAATAATCCTGTGATCATTTGGTAAATTTTCAATTTCATTCAGAAGATCGTCAAATAATTCAGGTTTATCTTGATTGTAGCCATAAACATTCTCCAATGTGAATCTCTACTGATGTGCTGTAATGTCTAAATGATATACCGGCCTTTTGCGTCTTTTATCACATTGTGAATGCAATATTCTAAAGTCGTTTTTAAATAAAATGCACATTCCTTTGGCAGCTGACTGTCCATGATTAAAATAAATGTTATATAGCCCAAGTCCGGATAACATTGTTTTCTAGGTCTGTTGTGCTATCCGCTTCTTGAAAAATTATTATGTCTGGGTGCAAACACAGACAAAACTTGTTTTTCCAAGAATTTCTTTCTTTCTTTCTTTCTTTCTTTCTTTCTTTCTTTCTTTCTTTCTTTCTTTCTTTCTTTCTTTCTTTCTTTCTTTCTTTCTTTCTTTCTTTCTTTCTTTCTTTCTTTCCTTTCTTTCTTTCTTTCTTTCTTTCCTTCTTTCCTTCTTCTGAACCAAGTTAGTCTGAAGATTTTCTCAAGCACTACTATTCCAAACAAGCACCAAACTTGCTATGCTGACTGACCTAACCAGTGAAATTGTGCATCTCATTTGAAATAGTAATGATGTTTAAAAGTATGCAAATTTATGGGCAATTAAAATTTTAAAATCTCCATATCTTCCAAAATATTGCAGATACTCACCTGTCAATATAATGGACAGTATTAGGTAAGTAGAATTTCAAATTATGCTAATAAGGGGCTTTGAACAGTTTCAAAGTTGAATATCTCCAAAACTATTATACATAGACATACCATTTCAACTTCAATGTATGGGTTTGTGGCACAGCCGCATCCAATGAACCATGAACTAAAGTTGTAGGATTTTAATTTATGCAAAGAAGGTAAACATGCAAAATCCAAATTTTGAATAGCTTCAAAACTACTATAGATAGAGATGCCACTCCTTTAATTTACGGGTTTGTGGCAAAGCTCCATCCAATGAACATAAACCAAAGTTGTAGGCTTTCAACTGATGCAAATTAAGCAAATCCACAATATTAAAATGTTGTATAGCTTCAAAACTATTGTAGAAACTAGCTTCATTCAAAGTTCATTTTATAAGTTTGTGACATGGCCATATCCAATGAACCAAGAACCAAAGTTATAGCATTTTACTTTAAAAAAATTAGGCTAATACAAAAAATTCAGATTTTTTGAAGGCACCCAGATTTGCAGTGAAACAAATCTTTTTTTCTAGTTATTGACATTTCCTTTGCTTGAAACCATCTTAATAGTTGGCGTCTTTTTTGTTGATCTCTGATACTTCTGTGAAATGATACCTAAGTGATAATCTCTAGACACACACAAAAAAGCTATAGTAAAGTAATGGGTCATGTCGCGTGTGCTTAAATCTATCACACCAACCCAAGAATTCGTTAACTCATTAATTGACCTGTACATTTATTAAAAATTAATGAAAGAAAGCGTCTGCTAGACAGCCGGTCCGTTGCTCCAAACATTTAATTATTCTTTGAAAAATACACGTGATGCAACTATATTTAATAACTGCATGTAACAATCCGTGGTATTAAGGTTACAGACTTCCATCAAGCAGACCAAACCTAGGTCTATCATTTGCATATTTCATGCATATGCAACATAATAAGTCTACTTGGCAAAAAAAAGCCCAGTACGCAGAAAAAGGTTTGAATGTTGTCCCCTTGACCCTCAGCATGTGTTAACATCCTCTTTGTAAGAAATCGGAGTTTAGTTAGTGCACAGTGAATGTTAGACAGATGTGTGGTACAGTAACCTTAGTTGTACACCCCTTGGAGGTAGTTAAGATAATATTTGATTGAACTTTTCAACAAATATAATACGATAGACTATAAGTGTATATATACCCCTTAGTGAGGGTTCCAAAAAATATTTAGTCAATTCTATTAAATATGTGGTATTATCAACCTTGAAAGTTGAGGGTGTCATTTCATGTGGGCATTCCACATCGCGGGCACCATCCTACCAGCACTGCATGACCAAAACAACCAAGAGCCTCAAACCCCAATGTGGCAAAACCCGGCCCAAAGACCACCCCCACATGAGAAAATATCCAAGGTAGAAAGCTAATTGCCACATCACAAGCTGTGACACCCGCAAGGCAAAGTGCACACAACAAAATGGCATCTCTCTGCTCCCTCTGAGGCATCATATGATACTCTTTGGCTTTGTAAATAAATGTCTTGTAAAATAAGCGTAAGAATTAGGCGTGTATTCAGTAGATCACAGAAAAAAAGTGTTGTGAAGAGTAATAAACCTTGAGCCTATGCGTACGTGCATGTACATCTTCATGGTGAGACACTAAATGGGCATTTGTATATTTCAAACCCGTGATCCTGGAGGGTATATGCCCTGCGATGAAGGGTCAAGTAAATTGTATGATTCTCGGTAACTTTAAACCTAAGTACTGTATATAAGTAGTGCCATAAACATTCGAGCATACTCACTCGCCCAGGTACATGTACTAGTATTAGAGGAATTAAATACTGCTGCTAAGCACACACACACACACACACACACACACCTATATATCATGATATGTATGTGGTACACCTTACATCCAACAGAACATGTCTGGCTTAAAGCTGTACATACGGAACGACTCAAGGGATTCCTGGTACAAATCTAGTCAATGTGAAAATTACTGGTAGCAAGATGGTTGGATGTATAACATAAGGCAGTTGTTCCTGATTTACTTTTTTACGACTTGAAGCTTACCTGAGCACAATTACGTGTATACAATGCTAGTAAAGTAATGCAATGACAGCTCTACTGTAATATAACTAGACGTATGTACACATTTTTGTTACCTTACCAAAATCCACATAATATACCTAGTATGTGACCATAATGTAGACTTCTTGCCCCCACTACATGTAAGTGGCTAAGCCAGTGAATTGACATGTATAGACAGCCGCTTCCTGACTATATATTCTAATATGCTCTAAGAGACTCCACATCATGGCCTAAGTGT
Source organism: Hermodice carunculata (assembly GCA_964020975.1). Lineage (NCBI taxonomy): Eukaryota > Metazoa > Annelida > Polychaeta > Eunicida > Amphinomidae > Hermodice > Hermodice carunculata. The sequence goes on from OZ026617.1 coordinate 58,406,769, forward strand.
AACAGTCTCCAAACAACAACACAATAGAAGTTTGATACAGACTCATCGTGTTATGCATGAAATATGTTTAAACTTGTATGAATGGAACTTCATCATTCATGAATTGCGCATAACTGTATCACGGGCCTATCTGATAATAAAACAGACAATAGTCAGTTATCTAAAGGCTATCTGGTAAACTTTGGTTATGCATATAAAACCCTGTTACAAGGGCTCAATTTACTAGTGCTCGGTAGATTGTGAGACAATATATTTAAAAAAAACTTTAGCATATGTATCCCTTTGGAAGATAATTGAGTATTTTCGATTGCCCCATGAACAAACATAAAGTTTGGTGAGCAATAGATGTATACACCGCTTGATAACGGAAGCCTGAATGGTATTTGACTTTGACTTATGAAATAATGCAATTCCATTGACTTTGGAACAAAAATGATGTGTGATACAGTACAAACAAGCATATACCCACTTGAAGAGAGGTCACCAGAAATGCTTAGTTAATTTGATGATGTATTGTGTAGTAAACTTTAGACATACGTGCCCCTTATAGATTGATTGATTGATGCTATCTTATTCACAAACAAGATACATGGCTCAATGCATTAAATATGGTATAAAATTGAAATATAGTAGAAACATCATATCACAGACTCGAGAGCATCATAAAACCCAACACTAGATTTCTAAAATCCTGAACTATGTATCAGTGAAGTGTAAGCACTAAAAAGCCTGACTTTTGTCAACGCTTATTCCACAGTGGACCACTTTTAATAGTGATTTATGTGATAGTACCATTGACAGAAAGTCAAAAGTTATTATTAAGCACCGGGGCCGTATTCACAAAGAATTTGATATGATCCTGATTTTAATCTGAAAATTAAAATCAATGTGGTTTAGGCCCTAAACTACTTAATCTTTGGCTGTATCTTTGATCAAAACTTGTAGGATTAGCCAATATATGCTCTTGGCTACAATACGAACTTAACGATTTACAGGTTCATTTTATAAAATCAATCTTATTTTTGATCCAATATTTAATCTCTTGATCCAGGATTAAAATCTCGATTAAATCAAGATTGATTTAATAAAATGGAAACTTTAATTCCAAAGCTCATATTAAATTGGAGAACATAGATTAAATAACCCTGCAAGTTTAGATCAAACATTAGGCCAACAATTCAGTAGCTCTAGACCCAAAGGCACATTGACTTTTATTTTAGGATTAAATTCAGGATCAGATTAAACTCTTTGTGAATATGGTCCCTTCATAAAACAAATATGAATAGATTTACATAAAAAGAAAAAATAATACAAATATGTTAAATGAGATTATAAGTGCATTTCATGGAGAAATATGGAAAACTTGAAACTTAATTAAAAATGTAAATGTTATTTTCTATTGCTCCCATTTCACTCAGAAGGTGCTGCTTCAGTTTCTCTTTAGAATATATTTTGTTGGACTCTTTCGTATTTCGTCAGGTATATTATTTCAGAGTTTAATACCATTAGATTTGAAGCTGTGTAAACCCTGAGGTTTTATTTCTTCCGGTCTGAGCATACAAAGAATTTACAGTAAGTGTCCTTCGTGTATTCTGGAGCCACACCTTTATTAATGCTGTACATATGTATAAGAGAAAAATAATCTACTCTCTTACTGACATTCAACAAGTTCGGTTGTTTGAACTGATTGAAAGCAACAAGAAATCTGTTATGCTGACCAAATATAAACCGCGTCATTTGGTTTTGAGCTGTTTGTAATTTATTTTTTGACTTTGATTGAAGACCTCTTAACCAAATATTGCATCCGTAATCTGAACGTGGTTGTAATAGAGCTGAACATATCTTTTTTTCTCCCTTCTCTGCCAACGTTTTATTTTTCTATTTAAAAATCTCAAACCTGCGTTGACTTTCCTAATAACAGACATGTCTATCGATTTTCAACTCATGTCTTGATTCAATATCACTCCTGGATATTTAATTTTTGTTTTGGAATCTATAACCTCACCATTGCTTTCTATATTCAATTTGAAAGTGAACTTCAATTTATTTTTTGTACCAAAGAGTATACTCGCAGTCTTGCCTAAATGTAAGATTATTTGTTTATTTCCAACCATTTCTTAATGTTACCAGATTTTTGACTTAAAATCTTTTCAATTTCGCGGGCGTCTTTCCCCGCAAATGCCAAGACCAAATCATGAGTGTATAGGAACAAATCACTATTACTGCTGCTTCTATGTCATTAGCATACAGATTGAACAGTAACGGCCCCAATATGGACCCTTGGGGTACACCACAGTTAATTTCAAATACAAATATTTTAGGCTTTCCTTTTTTCCTTCTTTTATTAAGCAATGGAATGAATTACCTACTGATACTCGGACAGCTGAAAGTCTTGGCGAGTTTAAATTTAAGCTTAACCGGAATTCTAAAGCAAATAAAGTTAGCAAATTCTTTATATTGGCGATAGAAGATTAGCAATTGCACACGGACGCCTTCATATGAAATGTAGTAATTTGAAAAGTGATCTTTTTAAGATAGGACTCGTTGACTCCCCCGAGTGTTCCTGTGGCAACGCAAATGAAGACATGTTTCACTATTTTTGTGAATGTATCAGGTATAGTGTACCGAGGGCTATTTTACAAAGGAAGGTCCTACCTATTGCATCTTTTACCGTGCGAACACTTCTATATGGCTCCAAACAGTGCAATGACAAAGAAAACGAAATTATATTTTTAGCTGTACATCAGTATATTAAAGCCACAGGAAGGCTCGGGGCAGTAACTTAATGATCTACAATTATACAATATATGACCTCTGACGGTTCCATCATTATGTAATTCTGCTTCAACCTCGTATATAACAATTAAATAACTTCATATCACATAATAAGTCAGTACCCCATCTACTGTCCCTACGTGGCGTACTGTCTTGGTTACATCCTTAATATTTTGTTTCGGCATTTTGCCATTTATATGTATTGTAATATGATGTTAACTACTACTTGGTCTTTGTGATTACCTGGTGTGTAATGTCGTTTGATTGCTATGCTTTTGTATGTACAAGAGGGATTAATATAGGGTTAGCCCTGTTTCCCAATTGTTGTTTGAATAAAATATGTTTAAACCAATTTCCATTGAACTAGACTATGTTCCATCAATTTCAACGAATTGTGTTCGATTTGATTCATCAGATTGGTCATTGGTCACCGATAATTCTTTGGTGGTTGACGGTGTCAAAATGCCTTTTGAAGATCTAGAAGCACCACTCCTCTGTATAAGCCTTTGTCCATATTGAATCTTATGGTATCAACCACATGAATTACCGGAGTGTCAGTCGAGAAGGAGGTTCGAAAACCAGACTGAAATTTATACAGAATATTTTTCTCAGCCAAATACTGATGGAATTGATAAAAGACAATTCTCTCATATATTTTTGACACCACTGGTGAGATTGACACCGGTCTATACTTCCCTTTATAGTTGCAATCACCTTTTTTATATAAAGGCACCACCTTGGCCACTTTAAATTCACTAGGAAACGAAGAAGGTAATACAGAGACATTCATGATGGGAGTAAGCAATAACATTTCAGCCATCCTTAAAAAATCTCGCACTTATTTTGTCATAGCCCGTTGCCTTAGATGTATGTAACCTTTCCAAAAGATTGTATTACATTTTCATTCACCATTTAAAGTTCAAATAACAACTAGTAGATCAAATGCTACATTGGTTTCCTTTAGACAAATAGATAGTATGATAAACTTGAAAATGTGTGTCCCCTTGACAAAAGATCAAATAATACTGAATAGACTTTCAAGTACGTGCATGAAAAGTGGGATTGGAATCCTTAATTCCATATAATAAAGGATCAAATAGTTTTTGGTAGGCTTAAACAGGCATGGGTTGTTTTACCATAAGCCTACATAAAGTATACTCCATTGATGATATAGTTCAGATAAGTCCAAATGTACTGAGTAAATATTTACACAAATATCATATGTGTATAGTACCTTAAATCTTCAAACTTTTGCATTCATTTGGTAAGAGATCAAATAATGTAGTGATGATAATACTTGGTAAACATTTAAGGTGGGAGATCTGAAGCTGGCACCTTTGGATAACCTCTAATCACTTTTTCATATTTTTGGATAGTCTGATACTTAAACTACATGCTCACAAAAACTCAGATGTGTGAACATAACATTTATATGAGATAATTGATCTCAAAACTTGTGTTTACAATGAAAAGTTTAAACAGTGCCTGGCACATGGGTTTGTTTGCACGGGCATGACAGTGAACCATGTCATTGTTTGCACAGTCATTAGTCCATGACCCCTGGAAACCAATTCAGTTATTGACAAGGGTCACTCACAGGAAACCATTAGCCGTGGAGATAAGAATGGGCCAGTTCAGATTAATCACTACCATTCTCTACGGATACAAATCTATGGATATGTAGTATTCAGAAAATATATAGGTTTAATGTACTTGTGAAAAAATTAAATGGGTAACTGAGATACAAAACTGCCAGTCTCACAGCGCACTAGCTTCACAGCTTTCACCTTAACAATTATAAACGCCAAGCGTAAAAGTCACCGTCAGTGAAGAGTGAAGTAGTGCTCAGTGGACTCACTGATTTAAGGCTATCATTTGCATGGTTCTATTCTGTGGTTTATCTTACTAAATCCAGTTTGTGACTCCTATGTATCAAAATGAAACTGCCCTTCTGTGTTTAATAACTATCGTTCTGCACTGGCACCAAAAGAAAATGCAATTTGTTAAGGAAGGATATTCCATTGCAAATAAAAACTCTATCAAATTAAAGGAAATAAGATTTTCTTTTGCCACCAGGTGGCTGATAAGCAATTCATATGCATGAGCAAGACCAGCGCATCGAGTTTCTTATCGGGCCAAGAAATGGACAGCGGCTAAGCCGGTGTTACCCCAAGCTGGTACACAACCAGATCTGGCTTATATAAAGAAACGAAAGAAAGCTTATTATCACATGATAACATCACAGATACAAAAAAAACTGTCGCCCGCAAAGTGAAAAAAAACACCAAAAAAAAAAAAACAAACAAACAAAAAAACAAACAAACAAACAAAAAAAACAAAAAAAACCCACAAAAAAAAATGGCCAGCTTTCGCGGCATGAATTCTTATTACCTTCATTGTAAATTTATATCAATCGTTAACAGAGACTTCAACCCCATTAGTTGCCTTATGTATAAGGTCCCTCGGAAGGAAATGTAACGTGAGTGAAACGTTGTAGGTACGTCCTTACTAGGAATTTATTTTATCTAAGACTCTAATTCGCTGTATTTTTGGTAAAGTCAATTTTACACATGGTAGAGACACTTTATCGTGAAAAATAATAATTTCCTAGATTTTAGTGTTTAGTACTCTTGGAATCAGGATAGACTAATGTTTCACTGAAGTTACACTGACGTACAGTAAAACACTAGCCATAGGCTACAATGTTCTATGCCTACAAGTAAAGGAACCCTTGTCCTTAACGTACTTCGGAGGGGTCTAAGGTCGGAGCGAAGATTGGTGTCACCGCGGCGGTCCTTTTTCAAGGCCTAATCACACTGCACCTTTATTGAAGTGCGGTGTCCCTACGTCCGTATGGAATGCCTTTTGAAAACAAAAAGAAGGCGGTGTCCCACGAAAGAGAGGGAGACTTGGAGCTTCGACCTCTGTACTCAATCAGCAAAGTTTATTCAGTTTCCAAATGCCCATCGCGTCTTTAACACACGTTCTACACACTGTGTTCGGGAAAATTTTGTGGTTGGAAAAACATTGCTTATAACCAATTACCAACATATTTGAAATAAATTTAAATGCGTATCTTCAAAATTAATTTAGATTTCTTACCAAGTTTCCTCTTTGTTTGGGTTGGTACATGTAGGGCCTTATGATAATTTTGCTTGATTGTGGTTAGCGATGGTGCAGTGATGTTAGCACTGCGAGGCAACCCTTTCATATTTCTCAGCCACTTTTGCTTTATTTCACATGGCCACCATAGCAAAGTTTGCTTGTTTGTTTGTGTTTTCATCATAGGGAAATATGCTGCGCGCTCACAACCTGCGCAAAAGTTCAGACAAAAAGCTAGAAAGCTAAGTTGCCTTTCTTTCAAAGGCCTCTCTCCATAGAAAATTGGAAATGACATCACGTTCACCTGCACCTTTTGTCCACTGCTGAATAGCTGAAACCATATGAAAGATATTACATGTATCTTGCGTTTAGGAGGACTTGTAGGAGACATTGATATGTTTTGATAAGTATGTGGCCATCTTCTGTATTGGAATGGGCACAATATAAATCGGTATATGAATTTTTGCTTTTTTTGTAAAATCACTATCTTGACATGGTGCAAATTCTTCCTCAATGGCTATATCGGTGATATCTTCATCAAGGGATGCTGAAACGCGCCAGGCAAAGAGAAAATTACAATAACGTGCCACATTTTGTCCTGTTTTGCCACACCCACAGTAAACACAAGGGAAGATGCAATTTTAAGCCGTTTAAATGCTTGGCATAATTACTTGCACATGCAGCATTACCCATTATATTGTACTACGTTGATTGTGATAAGTATCTCATTTACTATTTCTCTTAGAATGCCTAAAATGATAAAAAAAAAAAATCCTCAACTTATATGATCTGTGGGTCGTTCTGTACTTCGTTTGTGGAGAGACATAACATAACCTACTTTTAGGGAAAGGTCTTGGCTAGCGCTTGGAGTTGCCCCGTGTTATGTGCTGTGAGGCTATACTTTCTCACGTTGAAGAACAAGAACTGCTACTGAAATTGCACAGAACACTTGTTGAGACCCCTAGACCTTAATTTGTTCAAAAGGTGGCGCTTTTTTTTTTTGCGAATTTGTGTGTCTTAAGGCTATTTTCGACTTCTGCAAAACCGTCACTCACAATGTTCTGAAACTTGGTGGAAGTATAGCTTGCGGCAAGAGTAAACAAAGCTGTTCACCAAGTGGTGATACTTTGGATTTTTTTTTGATTTTTTGATTTTTATTTTTAACGATTTTACAACTCCAGTACTTGTCGGTAAATGTATGCATTCCTATTGATTATTATGTAAGTCAATGGGGATTGCAATGGAAATTTCACATTTTCAAGTTCTTCTCCAAAACGGTGAACCAGATTCATTTAATATTTGGTGGCAATATATCTCAGTTGACTCTCCACCAATTTGTTTGAACGGCCAGGCTTCATTGATTTCAGATTGTTTGCATATTTTCTGGTTTAATTTTTGGCAAAATGTTTCAAAAATGTTCTCCAAAATCACTCGGCCGATTGCTTGCAAATTGCACAGGCACACTTCTTGTACCCCAGGCCTTAATTTTTTCAAGAGGTGGCCCTGCGATTGTTTCTATTTTTACGAATTTTTGTGTGTTAAGGCTACTTTCAACTTCTTCCCAAAAACTGTTGTTGAGAATGTTGTGAAACGTTGTGGATATGTAGCTTGTGGGAAGGGTAAACAAATCTGTTCTCCAAGTAGTGATACTGTGGATCCCTGATTTCATATTGATTACAATGCAAGTCAATGGGATTGCAGTGGGAATTCACATTTTCGAAATCTTTTCCAAAACCGTAAGCCAGATTCATTTCAAACTTGGTGGGAATGTACCTTAGGTGGGTCTCTACCAAGTTTGTTCAAATGGTTACGTTTCAATAATTTTTAGACTTTTTACCTTTTTTGGTTAAATGTTAAGAGATCTTCTCAGAAACCACTCAGCTAATGGCTTTGAAATTCTGAAAACCCGCAGACCTTAAATAGTTCAACAGGTGACGCTGCATTTTTTCTATTTTTTTTACCAATTTTTGTATGTTTTTCCCATTTTTGACGTCATATACAAAACCGTCACTCAGTTTGTTGGATTAATCAAAATTGTCCACTAGGTGGTAATACTCTGGATCCCCGACTTTAAATGAAGTTTTCAGTTTTTGAAACCGCATCCAATAAACCATGAACCAAAATTGTTGGATTTTAAATTATGCAAATTAGGTGAATCTGCAAAATTTAAATCTTGAATAGCTTCAAAACTTTTACAGATAGAGGTGCCATTCCCACTTAAATTTAAAGGTTTGTGACAGTGCCGCATCCAATGAACCATGATCCAAAATTGGAAAGTTTTAATTTCTGCAAATTAGGTGAATACACAATATTTTAATCTTTTTGAATTACCTCAAAAATTATTGCACATGGAGGTGCCCATTCCAACTTCAGTTTGAGGTTTGTGACATTGCTCCATCCAATGAAACATAAACCAAAGCTGTAGCATTTTAATTAATGCAAGTTAGGTGAATACACAAAATTTAAATCTTGAATAACTTCAAAACTATTATAGATAGAGGTACCATTGCAACTTAAATTTCTAGGTTTGTGGCAAAGCCGCATCCAATGAACCATGAACCAAAGTTGTAGGATTTTGATTTATGCAAGATTGTTGAATATGTAAAATCTTGATAACTTCAAAATTATTTTAGATAGAGGTGCCCATTCCAACTTAAATTTCTAGGTTTGTGACATAACCGCTTCCAATGAACCAAAACTGTAAAATTTCAATTTTTGCAAGTTCGATGAATAAAGAAAATTTAAATCTTGAATAACTATTTATACACGGAGGTGCCCATTCCAACTTCAATTTGTAGGTTTCTGACATTGGTGCATCCAATGAACCGTGAACCAAAGTTGTAGAATTTTCATTTATTTAAGTTAGGTGAACACACAAAATTTAAATCTTGAATAGCTTCAAAACTGTTATAGATAGAGGTACCATTGCAACTTCACTTTCTAGGTTTGTGGCAAAGCCGCATCCAATGAACCATGATGGAAAGTTGTAGGATTTTAATTTATGCTGACAAGGCGAATACACAAAGCCTAAATCTTCAATAACCTCAAAACTATTACACATAGAGGTACCATTTCAAATTCAATTTGTAGGCTTGTGACACAGCCACATCCAATGGACCATGAACTTAAGTTGCAGGCTTTTAATTTATGCACATTAGGCAAATGCACGGAATTAGAATCTTGAATAGCCTCAAAATACTATAGATAGTAGTGTTATTCAAACTTTAGTTCATAGGTTTATGACATGGCCACATCCTATGAACCAAGAACCAAAGTTGTAGCATTCTAGTGTATGCAAATTATAGTCCATGAGCCAGACTGAAAATTGGTACCATCTGAGGACACCAAACGAAACCTTTATGCCTGCGTTGGTACCCCTTAGGGTATAACAAAAATGCATGATGGACTTTGAAGAAGCCCAGCTGGAGCCCGTTATTGCAATTTTAAAATTTTACGCCAAGACGGCCCAAAATGCTGTATATGGTGAATCCTGTTTTGTTTTAGTTGGCCACTTTATTATAATTATACTTGAAATATACATATTATGTTTGTATCCAGTTAACAGCTGGCACAATGAACTTCATGCGACCTATAAATACTAAATGAATCCAAACGGGTAAGAAAAAAGCCAGTATTATACCAACATTGAATTTTTTGTTTGTTGTTGTTTGGGGGGGGGGGGGGGAGGGTGCTGCATGCGCTCAGCTTGTAGATCAAGTATTACATTTCTGCAGTTTTCAATACCTCATGAATACATGGTCCAAATCTCTTGGAAAATGGTGCAAACATGTCTCCGGGTCATCCTTTGATCCCTGGATTTTTTTTGTCCTTGACACTATTTTCAAAGTCACATCCTTGTGGAGGATATAACCGGTAGGCCTGCGGAGATTGTTCCTCCATTGTGAGGCACATATACATCCTGGTGAAATTTCACATTCTTTGCATGTATAATCACACTTTGCTTTATTTTACTATTTGGAGGTGATTATATACTGCATCATGATGACTAAATTTTGGTGACCTTGACATTACTCTGAAGGTCACACACTTGTGGGTAGGTACATTTAGGATTTTTGTTATATAAAATTATATGAAAGGAGACAAAATCTGTTTTAAGCACAGTTATCCACGGTATTTATTTCGATTCTTACCAGTCCTCTATTATGTATGGTGACCTACATATAAATACATATACATTTTAACGCATCAATTGTCAAGCTCCATAACCCATAGATGTTGAAATAATTTTCAGTCCAGTATTCTTGACGCTAGCTGTTGTTATAGTAAAATCTGTTAGCATACAAGCATATTATGACGTTCATTTATTACGTTGCTGATCAAGGCCTATTACATGACGTCATTACCATATCAACAATAAACGTCTCGTAATGAAAATAGGCCTAGGCCTAATTTGTCCCAGATTACTATAAATAATTAGTAAATTCCACTATTCAGTCTAGGCTTGCATTTACGTTGGAATGTGAATTCTTTTTGCTCTTTTTTTATGTTAGAATCATTTGACATCTGATATATGGGACATACAAAAAATTTAGGCTCAAGATTAGAACAACTATCAATATGTTCACTGAGCTGGATTTGCCGTGTCTCAGGCACCCGTATTTGCTGTCTGTGTACAGTCATGCGCCTGCGTAGTTCGTTCCCTGTTGATCCTATGTATACATCGTTGCATCCTATACAGATAATCGCATAAATCAAATATTTAGTCAAAAAGTCTATTTCTGTTCTAATTTAAAAGTTTGGTAGCTTTCATGTTGTGTCCAGCGAAATTGTGTCAGTAACTATCATGTTTATACAATTCTTATAACGAGGAAGACCACATATTTTGCTCCGGCCTTGACTGTCCCTTGATTCAAAGTTTGCTCTCGTTAGAATTTGTTTTAAATTACGAGGCTCTCTTTGGCTTGAAATAAAATTCAGAATTTTAAATATTTCTCCAAGTGAGGGGTCCATTTCCAAGATTTTAAGGGTTTCACGCATTTGTGGTGTTATCACTGGTTTGTTAGGATTGTATCTTGTGATCATGACCAGATTTTTGTTGTCCCCCTTGCAATTTTTGCGGTCCTTTCTTAATGATTCTTGTGTTACACTTAAAGCTCGCTGAATACCCATTGGAATGATTGAATTTGGGTAGTCCCTGGCTTTCAGAAAATTTCCCAGTTCATCCAGACGCGTCGCTTTTCTATTTGTATTTTCTACAATTGTACAGATCCTTCTTGCATCATTATATAGGATATTTGTGTTAGTGTGCCGTGGGTGACATGAATTGAATGGCACATACTGATGAGTATCTGTATTCTTGTAGTATATATCCAATGGAATCTTTCCATCATTTTAAAGAACTTTCAAGTTTAAAAATTCTAATTCACAATGACCATATTTCATTTCATATTGAATACTTGGTTCAAGCTGATTTAAAAGTTGGTGAAAATCGTGTAAATCTGACAGCGACTCTGTCTATATTATAAAACCGTCATCTAGATAACGTTTTCACTTCCTTTTGAAAAACATGGCGAAGGAATGGATGTATTTCTAAGTTTTTCGTATAATAAAACTTCTAGATATCCAAGACTAAGCGTTGTGTAAGTTGGTGCACATTTAGTTCCCATCGCACACCCTTTTTTCTGTATGTAGTATTCTCCATCAAATGTGAACACATTATTTTCTAATATTAGTGAAAGACCTTCCACAATAAATTTTCTTGTGAAACGTTGATTTTTTTGTGTCAGGATATTTGTTAGGCAAGTTTTCAATCGCACGCTTTCCTAATTCATGAGGGGTGTCACTATATAAATTAATCACATCAAAACTGACTAAATACTGATCCTTGACTTGCTCTCGTGATATGTTATTGATGAAGTCGATATTGTCACGCACGTAGCTGTCGACATGTAATAGGTACGGTTTTAAAATTTCGTTTAGGCCTAAAAAAAATAGTATGTTTCCGGTTTCCCGACCTACCTGCCCCAGAACCCCCCGACCTCAACTTTTTTACGTGGTCCGGCAAAAAAAAAAAAAAAATGTACCCGACCTGCCTGTCTTCCCGCAAACCAGCTGCCGGAATAGTTACATTAAATGGAAATTATCAGATGTTTCAGAAGTATGATGTTGTTGAAGTATTAATGGTAAATTTTCAGGTAGGCTTTTGGACATTATACGTGTATATTCCATGCAACTCAAACCCTAAAAATATTTTAAAAAAATTTTATTAAAAAAAAAAAATCCCCACCTACCTACCTAGAAATTGATCTGCTGGCAAAATAAAAAAATCTCCCTACCTACCTACCTGGACTATTTTGAACCTAAAATCGGAAACATAAGTTCTTTTTTAGGCCTTATGAGTTCACTAAGCCTACTCGTATTGCATACAGGTCCTGCGACGATTGGTCGGAATTTTAAATCTGTAGGTCGAATAATATGTACACATATACCATCTTGTTCATTTATAGCTTTTTGTGATAATATCAGACTTATGAACTGTCGGTAAGCCGTATAAACTACTTATTCTTGACTGCAAACCATCCAGATAATTTCTTTCTTTCGTTGTAAAGATGTTACGATATTTGTCAATAATTTTTCTTAATTTATCAGTCACTTTATTTTCTCTGTCTGGTTCGCATGCTCATAAAATTGTTCATCGTTCAGTAATGATTTTATCTTTTCAGCATAATAGTCGGTGTCTATAATGACAACTGCTTCACCCTTGTCTGCTTCCTTAATTATGATAGAATTGTCAGTTTGCAATTCATTCATAGCTTGTAGCTCCTCTTTAGTTAAATTATTTTTGTTGGTGGGTGAAGGTACTTTGTGGAGAGAGTGCGCAATTTTTTTCAGTCTGTCAATATATTTTTCTAATGTCTCGTTT